>JAHWFP010009647.1:0-19020 GCA_023313725.1 Lithobius niger
CTTACCTTGAGGGAGTGACTGGCCGGATTCGAGACGTCTTGAGGAAGCGAGGCTTGAATGCGTTCTTGAAGAATGTGGAGGGCTTAAAAAAACGTATTAGCAATAAAGTGAAGAAAAGTGTGACTGTCCAACATCAAGCTCACATGACACAAAAGGAGAAGGATGAACAGGCGATGGGACGTGTAGCGAATACGAGAGAAGCGGTGTACCATGTCCCATGCAATGACTGTGAGGCAGTATATATTGGCGAGACCAGAAAAGGAGTACGAGTGAGACTGGCACAACACATGGCAAATGTGAGAAATAAGAAGAAGGACAACGGAATAGCAGTGCATTGCATGGAGACACGACATACAATTAATTGAGAAAAAACCAGGACACTTTTGAGCTCAAACTCAGCAAGAGATAAATATCTTAGGTGCCTGGAATCAGTGGCAATTAAACAACATGAATTGCATAAAAAAACCACTGATGAACATTCAAGGACCATCAAATCCTAACGTGAGCCACCTGGTTAACGGTGAACTGGAAAGGGAATTGAGTAGGCGATGGGAAATGAGCGAGCAGCAGGCAGACGTGCAACGACCTGAAAAATGTAGTAGTCCACGATTACCGGCGAGTTCGAAAATGGCACTTGTAAACAACGTTGAAGCAAGATGTGATCAGGGACTAAATCAACCTTAAAAGCCTGATGATGACAACAGTTAGTTGTCGAAAATTTGCTGGACATAGGAGTAAGTGTCTAGTTTGTGGAAATGTGCGTGAATTTTTAGTGAATTGACTTTTTCGGAATTTCATCATGTTCCACAGTACGAACTTCAACGAAGATTTTCGTGAGATGTAGAAACCGATGATAATCCTAAATCTACATGGAATTGTACACCTAAACAACATTTAATAGATGTTACGGTATCTTTGTTAAGAGACGAAATAATTCTATCAAATTGTGAGAGTAGAATAACTGGAAATTTACATTTTCCGTATCCAGAAATATAGACAGGAGTATTCCAACCTGAAAACGGCGAATTTCCTGTACATCTTGCTCAGTCTTGTTAACACAACTCCCACAGGTATTATTCCAGTTATCTGCATAAATCTTAATGGATTAGACGTAAAACTAAAAGCGGGTACTATCCTAGGTACGTACACGACAGCTATTATAGAGTACGAGGATGACGCTTCCTTAGTTTCGTCAAATTCAAATTTGCCCACCTCAAGTCCCATCGAGAAATCTCAAATCTCAAGTCCCATTGAGATTTCCCAAAATCAATCCAAACCGAGTGAAACCTCAACAGAGGTGCCAGTTGGTAGCCTAACTGACGCTCCCAAGCCAAAATCCAAGGCAGAACTCGATGCGGAATGGGAAATTTTAAAACATAGGTTCACGTTTCCAGATTTAAACAGGGAGGAAACAGGAGAATTTCTATATATGCTTAGAAATCATCAAGATTCATTTTCTAAAAAACGTTTTTAAATTAGGATGTTACGAGGGATACAAAGTTCCTATAGATACTGGTGAATTACAACCAGTAAGCTCTAAAATCCTTCACCAACGTGAATTACTAGATACATATATTGACGAAATGCAGAGAGTAGGAATAATTCAAGAAGGAAAATCAGGATGGTTATCTCCTTGTCTAATGATAAAGAGGAGGCCAATTGGTTATCGCGTAGTCGTAGATTTACGCGGCTTGAATTCTGTCGTTGAAAGTGTAAGTGCTTCATACCTACTGTGACAGAAAGCATGGCTGACCTTAACGAAGCTAAGTATTTTACACGCTTAGACTTTAAGTTCGGATTCTATCAACTTAAATTAGCGGAATCTGCTAAACCTAAGACATGCTTCTCTGCTAACTCTAAAACCTATTTCTTTAACTGGCTTCCAATGGGCCTTAAAACAGCGCCTGTGCACTTCCAATTTTGTGCACAACAAATATTTGCAGACGTACTAGGAGCCTATTGTACCGTCTATCTTGACGATTGTCTCCTGAGTAGTCCAGATCTTAAGACTCACATCAGTCATGTGAATCGAGCACTAGAACTAGTCGCTCGTTCAGGACTAAAACTCAGTGTTGAAAATTGCGAATTCGCACGCAAAAAGGTTAAATTCCTAGGCTTTGTGCTAGACGAAAACGGGATACAACCCGATAGCGATAAAACAAAGGCTATGCAACATTATCCTACGCCTAAGACACCTAAACAAGTCCGTTCATTTTTAGGTATGGTAAATTTCTATAGGCGACACATTCCTTCATTCGCCGAAATGTCACAAATTTTGTCCATTTTCTGTGGGGCGAAAATGAAGAAAAAGCATTTCAAAAACTTAAGTGAGCTATGATAAAAGCTGCAACGCTAAAGCACCCAGATTTTTCTAAACCCTTTTTTCTTGAAACTGAGGCTAGTGGAGTAGCGATCGGAAGTTGCTTAAGTCAGTATCACGGAGGTATAAACTATCCATTAGCCTACACTTCCCGAACCCTCACCGAGGCAGAAAGGAAGGAAACAACTACTACAAGGGAAATTTTAGCGATTATACACTGTATAGATTCATTTCGTCACTATTTACTTGGTAAGATGTTTTCTTAACTACGGACCATTTAGCAATTTGCTATCTTTATTGTGCCTCTACCTCCCCCCCCAAATTAGAAAGAATCTTACTTCAACTAAGGGAATATGAATTCATCTTACGTCACAAGTCGGGCTGACTTCTAGCGGTTTCCGACGCGCTATCTCGTATAGAGATACCAGTCGCTGTGTTGGGCAGTCAGTTCCCTGACTGGAAGTGACAACACCTAGCGGCGGAGCAACAACACGATCCATTCTTAGGCCAAATAATTAAACGTCTTCATAAGACCTGATCGGCGCTTCTAACAAGTGAAACATCTTTTATAAAGATTATGACGGAATTCTATACAGAATTCGACTAGCAGATCCAAATAGAGGCCGTATGCACAATCTAGCACAGATGTGTATACCAAAATCTCTACGGAACTATTGTATCCGGGATTACCATTTCACACCTGGTGCCGGACATCGCGCAGCCACTAAAACTAGAGAATTAATAGAGCTATATTGCTATTGACCTAAAATGATGGACGATATCGCACATTACGTTAAAACTTGTCACGTATGTCAAGCTTACGTTAGACCTAACAAGCCACTAAAGGCTAAGCTAAGAGCCTATCAACCCCTACAGAGACCATTCATGGAGCTTGGATCTCATTGCACCCTTGAATAGAAGCGTTCACGGGAACGTCTACATAATGACGTTAATTGACGACTTCAGCCATTACGTAATTGCAGTCGGAATTCCCCATAAGAAAGCAGAAACAATAGCCAATAAGTTGTTTTCTCACCTCATAGCTAGATTTGGAGCACCCGTGCAACTGCGCGGAGACAACGGAAGTGAGATAAACAACACTACTGTGGCAAGATTGTCAAATTTGTTCAATATTAAACAGATAAACTTCACTCCGAACACATCGTGGGTAGGAGGAACGGTAGAAGCCGCAAATAAGAGAATAGAAACAGTATTACGTAAAATTTCTGCAAGTTGTCCAGAAAATTGGTGCGAGTATTTAGAATTAGTGACTATAGCACTAAATGCGTGTCTTAATTCAACTATGCTAATTAGTTCACACTATTTACATCATGGTTCCGAATTTAGATTGCCGAGTGCATTGGCTTTCGAACCACCACGAATCTGCTATGATAGTGACGACACTATAGTACCTCTAGAGAGTAGACTACAAGCAGCATTCGAAGTCGCTCGAGCGCATACTTGGAAAGCCATTAAGAGACAACAAAACTTTTATGATCGCACTACACGTCCGTACCGCTACATAGTGGATGATTACGTATTATTACACGACTTCTTACCAATTAAACAAATTTCGCCGAAATTACTTCGTGCTTGGATGGGACTGTTCAGAATTATGGAATTTGCTAATGATGTTATCGTTTGTATTGTACATATTTTGGATCCATTAAAAGTCGTTCGCGCACATGTGAACAATCTAAGACCATGGTTCCTAAGAACAAATAACCAACCTGTTCCTGACGGGCCTACCTATTTGGATTTATCGGAGCAGCTTAACAGTACCTTGAAGGAAGCTGAAATAAAATTACAACAGCACATAGCAAAGCTTTTGGAAGATCCGACAGACCATTTATCGGAGATTCAACCACCAACGTTTACGCCTTCCGAGCCTGACGATGCAGCTAGCGGTTCAGAAATAAGCTCAACTAAGAAACGCTAAGAGCCAAAATCGGCTGCTTATTTACAAAATAAATACCGTAAAATAGATTACGAACTTAATAAACAAAGAGTGCTTGGTTCTACGCATGGTTATAATACCCGTAACAGTAAAACTAGCCCAGAAATCAGGCTTTGTCAGTAGTTGGAAGAGGCAAACATTGAGGATCAGTAATTCTTTGTATATCCAACGGAGAACAAAGAAAACATGGCGTCGCCGTGAAGGAGCGTTCACGCGCTCTGCACGCGGGGACCCTAGTGAGGAAAAATGGAAGTTCTTTTCGGAAACCAACGCATGATTGCTAGACCAGTCACCCACACAGTTTCGATTCTCACAGTGCATGATACTGAACACGTTTACATCGCATAAAATATGTGAAACTAGCTTAAGTCTACTATGTTTCAGGATGTAATGTAAAATAACTTTTGAGACGAAAACTCTTAGATTGTTTCAGAAAATACTATTATTTAGAAAATAAGGAAAAATATATATATACAAACAAATAATACGAAAAAGTGAAAATATATGTAAACACGTATAGACATGATATACGAAACGTAAATATTTACAACATGACATAAGCAAATGATAAAATATGAATGGAAATATTTACAAAAACATAGTAAATCACAGAAAATAATTAACATAAGGGTTAATTAAAATTTAAAACAGAATTATTTACAAAACATAATGAAATGATAAAACACTGAAAATTGAAACAGTGGTTTAAGTAAAGTAATTTACAAACAAATGATAGGACATGGAAAATCATAAAATAAAAACGTAACACACACAACCATGTCGTAACCATAAGTTACAGTAGAAAGAAATTAGAATTATTGAATGGTTGAAATTTAATAAAATTAAATTTAGTAATTTTTACTAGAAAACTGAATTTGGGAAATAAAATATAGTAACCGAAAATAAATTGAACGTAAAGTTAAATCTTTACGGTAAACTACGGTTACGAACATAAACACAAAATAATGTTGCAAAACACAGCGAATTAAGATAAATACTTACAACAAGAAAAACGACTCCAGGGTTCTGGTAAATGCGTAGAAGGAAAACAATTTTGCATCATAAATAGAAAATAGTCAAAAGTAAACTAATAAAACATTGCATATTGACTATTTACAAAACATAAAAAACAATTCCTGAAATAAAATACAAAATTAGTACATATGAAAACATTGTGCGATCACAGATTTAAGAAGTATAAATTTAATACTTGGTCATGATAAAAATGAGAGAAAAACCGAAAAAATTTAAGAACAGGGACATTCAATTTTGGGAAAAAAAATATTAAGATTTCGTTTAGAAAGTTAAGTAATTAATAAGAAAATTTAATTTAGAAGAACTTTCAGAAATCTATGATCATATAAAAACATGATATTTTATCGTAACCACATATAATAAAATAAGAGAGAAAAATCAAAATTAAATATACAACTATGTACAGTCTTGAAATCAGGACTCGTCGCCGCTGTCACTATCTGGATCGTCTTAAATAAAGAAAATTGAACGACAAAGATTAAAATTCAATTCATAAAATTATGAATGCATGTAAAATTGACATGTAAATTGGTTCATTGTAAGCATAAAACTTTAGCATATAGTGATACACGTTGTTACCTTAATTTCGCTCACATTCATAAGAACAATATGGAGGGAAATCACTGTAAAATGGTATACGGGATTAGGATGTCAAGTATATGAATACAGCTGGAACATGTTCTTTCCCGACATAATTGTTATAACTGCAGGACAACTTGTTGTGAATGATACTACCCCCCTGCCCCACCCCAGGTTAAAAGAACTTAATACTTAATCCAAATTAAATAAAACAAGTAAAATATTCTATTTTGCATTAAGACCATAGGTTACAACTACCTTTTCAAAACCATTATTTAGAGTTCGAACGCGCAGCGGAAATTTAATTTTCCTAGGCGCAGAGAGCCTAACATACTTTAGCGCTTAGTTCACGCTGCCGCGCTCATTGCGCCTATAAGTTCAAAGCCAAGGATTTTGTAAAGATACATTCCAAATATTTACCGGATGGTTACCGGACATTCAAAACTAATGCTTTATGTCATTTAAACTTATACGTACTATACCAATTTGTACAGTAAACAAATTGTACTAAGATTTAAGATATCACACCGCCCCCCCACTGAATAGTTTCAGAACTTGCACTTCACTCACACTCTAGTTATTCTAGATAGCATGCTATTCTTGAAACGGAAACGGTGCCACATGACTAAATAACAGGCTATATAGAAGTCCAGTTTCATTAACTTAGTTCGGACCTCCTAGCCAAAAGTAAACTTATTTTACAAACCAGTAATAACATCACTGCATTGCACGGATTCCCTTTCATGAATGGAGAATATAAACAGCATTTAAGGACATTCATTTCTTAAATTTAAGAACAAAAAAAAAAGTCCTAAGCAGATGCTACTTTAATTATTTTAAAGGCATAAATTATCAAACTATTATGAAACGGAAGTCGAACGAACTGCTCATAGCTATGCTATACTGTTTAATTTTACATCCATAAGGATATGAATTATAAAATTAAAATTAATAATAATAATAATCAATATTGGCATTTCACATCCATAAGGAAATGGATCATGAAACGAAAAATAGCAGTTTCATTTATTTTAGACCAGTTCGTACAAATTCCTCTTCCAGTGCTTCAAATAAATTAGCACCACGTTGTTAATAAAACAACATATGAATAAATAGAAATTGATTTTATACCGTTTCATGTAAATGTAACTTACCAAAAGGCCTACAATTCGTAGTGCCTAAACAAGCAAACTTGAAAATAAGCATTTTGCTTCAACGTGACTCAATTTTACTTTTCAGAACCATTGATTTAAGGTTAAATCACTTTTGAAAAAAAAATACTTGTCGAAAAATGACAAAATTTTGCTCAAGAAGCAATAACATATTTTCAAATGCATATATCCCATTAGATTTTTAAAAAAGACTCATTACAATCAATAATTAAGCTTAAATCGCATAATATGGTGATAAAGATTTAAATGAGCTTTCGGAAGTTGTTTAAAAGGAAATGTTTTGCATAAACAAATTTTATATTATCATTTCTACTTCCAGTAAATCAAAAAGAAATATTTTTGATAAAAAAATTTTAAATTTAACATCACATGACGAAAAATTTGATAGAAAAGTAAATAAAATTAATAAAATAAGAAATTTTCTTACCGTATTGCCCATCATGGCAGACAGGACATTCACGCCAAACTGGCAAAAGGAACCGCTAAGTTCCGAATGGTTGGGCCCTTCAAATGAGCGATATAAACACACTAAAACATTCACCATGTTAATCACACCGACTAATAGTTCGAAGGTTAAATGAAAGCTAGCCCTTTTTACCAGTTTTGGTTTTAAATTTCATATCACTCCTTTGAGAGGCCGTACCATTCTGAACTTAAGTCTTCTCTTTATCATTTTTGGCTTTGTTTTAATTTTTTTTATTCAATTCATATCATATCACTCCTTTGTGAGCCCGAGGCATTCTCAACTTGGTGGCCTCTTCACCAGTTTTTGACTTGGTTTTGACATGTTTTTTTCGCGAATTGAACGTAGACACAATTTCTTTGGCAACGTTTTTTAGATTTGTGACTACTCACTGGCGTATGGCAAGACACGCACGTCAGTATACACGTTGTCATTGCCTAAACTTTGGCCATCCAATTAGAGACGATGCCAACAATACTAAAAATGGTTAAAACAATATTTTCGTACTTAGGCGTCCTTCCACGCCATTCCCGTTACACCCCCAGGCTGTAAACCAGAAACGGTATGCAATTCAGTACCGTACTGCAGCCATTCATTAAATTTCATAGCTGAAAGCCTTCCCGTTATCTCGGTAACAGTGAATAATCACCCTATGGGAAATAACATGGGGATGAGCGGACTAGAAGTAGAAACTAGTAATACTAGCAACGTTATTGAGGATCAAATTTCTCATTGAAAGCCGCTTAGCTGACATTCGTATACATGTTAATTTTTGTGTAGGTGGATCATTGCGCTCTATTTTGTCACAATTTAGGCTTTTGTGCCGCAAAATGTTTTCCTAAAGTACCTGAAATGTGGCCATCTACGCTTCTGGATATAAGACATTAACGCTATGGCATCGCGATGATTTACATCCTCGACAATTGAATTGATGTGATGTTTGTTGCCTAACTTGGCGCGACACACTGGTGTGTGTCTATATAGCGTAGAACGATATGTAATTAAAAATTAAAGTCCCATGTTTAAAATTTCGATGGGTTCAACGATGGAAATCTGAGGGAACGATAAGTAACTAACTGTTGAATGGAAATTACAAAACCATTCGGACCTATTATTTAAGCTGCCAAGTTTTTGTGATTCATAGTATAAATCGGAACAAATTTTAGTGTCACCAACTTTCAACTCCCAACCGCGGTCACTTCAGTTCACGGAACACCTTGCTGGAAAGTTAAATGAATGCATTTGGTAACGGAAACTTGAAGGCAGCCACTTTTTCTTCTGATATCAATAGATTTAATAGTAAAAATTTGTAGTTTCTTTCATTCTTTTGGTTTTGGGATTTAATCTAAATGACGATACAAATAACTATTTTAATTTTGTTTGCTTACTGTCTCTAGTCATCGGAAATGGGTTAAAAATTGACTAATATGAAGAAAATAAACATTGAACTTCGAGTTTTAAAGGCAGTGGTGATACTACAATAAACTGGCTAAGACAAAAGCAGACCGGTAAGTTCAGAAAGTCTGGAAATTCCGACTAGCCTTTGATCCCTAGTAACCAACAATATCCAATTTTTTTATAGTTGGTCCTCTCCCCCTCCGCCTCCAACCTGATTGTCTTCTACAGCCGCCAGTCTGACTCCAATCTGTGCTTGGGCACTTTTTTTACACGGGTGGGCAGGGCAGCCGGTTAGTACTTAAATCGAATCAAACAGAAACACAAACACTGATTAACCTTTCACCATTTGGATTTCACCATTACAACATATTTTCGAGTTTTGAGTGTTTTAATGAATATAGACTACGGTACCTCGAATTTAAAGGAAAATTACTTCCATTTTGACATGCATGTTTGACTTTTGGATCACTTACCCAATAACTAAACACAAGAATTGCTGTAAGAATACGTTACTTACGTCCGATATAACAATTTAATTACTGCCACCAAAACACGACACGGTGATCGCCATTGTTTTGGTGGAATGCTCAGAAATTAATGCCGACAGATGTCACTTTTCGATTTCGGCTCGCAGCCGGTTGAGATAGCTGTATTGACTGTGAGGAGCTCAAGCGTCTGGCAGCCTTAGCTGGCCGGCAGTGTAGTGGCCAGCTAAGGCCATCAGACGCTTGAGCTCCTCACAGTCAATACAGCTATCTCAATCGGTGCGAGTCGAAATCGAAGAGATCCGTCTGTCGGCATTAATTTCTACGCGTTCCAGCGTTCCAAGAAAACAATGGCGACCTCCGTGTCGTGTTTTGGTGATGCAGTAATTAAACTGTTATATCGGACGTAAGTAATGTATTCTTACCGCAATTCTTGTGTTTAGTTATTGTGTAAGTGATCCAAAAGTCAAACGTGCACGTCAAAATGGATGTAATTGCCCTTTAAATTCATTATGGTACTTACAGTAAGATTTTGCATCTGCAATGGCGCCCCTACATTTGAGCTATTTTGGCTGAACGTCCCCCCCCCCCCACCCTTGCTCTTTTTTCTTTGCCTTCTCCTGCCCTTTTGGTAGACAGAATTCAACGAAGAAAATCCATAAAGACAAAGCAAAAATCTTTAAACAAAGGCTTTTCAAAAGCTCTTCGAGGATCTGTAACACTGATTAGGCAAAGGAGACACGTCTCAAAATAGTCCAAAAAAAGAAAAGATCTTTCAAAATGTAACCAAAGGCCCCCCCCCCCGCCTCTTTTGCTCTTCTGCGGATGCCCTTGTTCATCTGTATGCAGCTTTGGATGAAATTATAATAATAATAATAATAATAATGTAATTTACCACTACTAAGTGGATGGTTGGCGGTAGGGGTGTGAGCCGCTAATACCGTACCATTTGGGGAAAAAAAAAAACGAAGAGTGAGTCGTTCTAATGTACGTTAATTGTTGGAGGAGGAGGCTTGTGAACCGATCGTGAGGTAAGGACGAAGGTCCTCAGTCATGAGCTCCCGCCGGAATCCGGACTCAGTGTTTGCGCTCACAGTCCCAGAACGCAGAGCATTCCAGGCTTTTACCACGCGTATAGAGAAAAAATGTTTCCTGCAGTCAAGCCTTGAACCCTGGGTCGCAAGTTTCCAGGAATGGCCTCTAGTAACCTGCAAGAGGGGTGCCAGGTCAAATCCACCTTAAACAGATTTCGCAATATTTTATAAGTAAGAATGAGATCAAAGCGCAATCTACGTAATTCAAGCAGCTCCAGCCCCGCTCGAGTGAGTTGTTCCATATGGTCCAATTCACGAAAGCCAGGGAGTCTCTTGGTAAATCGTCTCTGCACCGATTCAATTAGGTTAATAATAATAATAATAATAATAATAATATCTTTTGCTGGTAAGCAAGGTTAACAGCAGGGCGCAAGGCCGCTTACGCCGCACCCAAAAGAGAGAGTAAAATTAAGTAAAAACTGTTTAATAGGTCCGCCTTAGAAAATTGTGAAGTGGTAATTTGCGAATGATCCTCAGAAAGGCACTGACCGAGGTGGCAGATACAGCACACTCTGGAAGCGAGTTCCAGATCTTGACTACACGGAGAGCAAAAAAATGCCTCCGGCAGTCTGTTCGCGATTCGGAGACCTGCAATTTATATGAGTGGCCCCTTGTCTGAGTAGCTGAAGAAAAATCGAAAAAGGGAAGGTCGATTGGCAACTCTCCCCGTACAATTCGAAAAGTCAGTGCAAGGTCGGCCCAAATACGACGTAACTCGAGTGGCTGAAGTCCCAATCTAGATAGACAATCAGCAGGAGGGCGATCTCTAAGGTTAGCTACACGTTTTGTGAAATGACGTTGAACAGCCTCCAGGCAGTCAATGTCGTGTAGGAGATACGGTGACCATACAGGGCTTGCGTATTCGAGCAGAGGACGAACGTAAACCTTAAACGCCCAAACTAAAGTAGAAACCTGAGACTTCACGAAACACCGCCTAACCAGGGCCAGGCGACGGTAGGCCTGGGCCGAAATTTTGGAGCAATGTAATGAAGATTTTAGATCTGCAGAAAACCAGATACCCAGGTCCTTAACAGTATCCAAGACTGAAAGATCGGATGACGCCAGAGTATACTTCAAATGTGGGTTTGCAGGGCCAATATGAAAAACACCACATTTTTCTCTTGACAGAGGGAGTTGCCACAGCTCCGACCATCGTTGGATAAAGCTCACATCTGAATTTAAAAGGTAACCATCGTTGAAACAATGGATAGTTGAACAAATTTTAAGAAAATTTCAAATTTCAGAAAACCAAACTGGTCACCACCGAGTAACTTCCTCTCCTCAAGAAATTTAAGTAAGGATTGACGGATAAGGGTTTCCATGATCTTGCATGGAACAACAGTAAGTGCGATTGGCCGATAGTTGGCAGGGTTTGAAGTATCACCCTTTTTATAAATCAGGATGACGTTAGCAGTTCTCCACATAGAAGGAACGGAACCCGTAGACATGGATAGATTAAAGATGAAGGTTAATGCAGGAGAAATTTCGTGGATGAGCTGCTTGTAAAAATACGCAGAGAAGCCGTCTGGACCAACTGCATGGCTGGGCTTAATGGAAGACAATACCTGAACCACCTGTTCAACAGTAAAGATAACATTTGTACAATCCCCTGTTATTTTAGTGCCGGATATGCCACCTGGGTCAACACTGCAAGGATCCACACTACAACCACTCTGACTCGCACAGTTAAATGGGGGGATAACATCGTTATCTGTAGCAACATTCGAGAGAAAAGTTGAATTTAAAAGTTCAGCTTTGGCTGTATTAGAAGTTAGGTAAACACCATCAACCAGAAAAGGAGGCAGGGTACGAGCCGATTGCGTTTTAGTTTTGTAGAGACGAAACAAGCTAGACAGACTACCATCCCTAATGGCAGCAACATCGTTTTGGTTTCGCCAATCATTAATTGCAACTGCATAAGCAGTTTGCCTCTGTGAATATGCAAGTTTGGTTGAAGCGGAAGGAAACTTTTTGTAGGTCCTCCATGCTGTAAGTTTTGACCGATCAAGTTTTTTAATAGGGACAGGTAGGGAAGGGCTGAAATGACCACTCATTGACTTAAAGCAGGGTCTACCTCTGCACGTCGCAACCAGGTCCAATAAAAGTTTGTGGAAAGCTATCCAGGCACTGTTAGCATTACTGAAGCCAAGGTATTGAAGCCAATTAATACTGGACCATTTGTCCCTTAGTAAAGCAAAGTTAATTTTCCCCTGAAGATGGATTTTAGGTTTCAACGAAAAACATTCACAGTGGACAAAAAAACTCAACATTTCATGGTCACTAGTGCCCAAATTTGGAAGAGGTTGGGTTCCATATATAAGACGATCATTGTCCGAAAAAATAAGATCAAGTATGTTGGTTCCCCGCGTGGGGAAATCGACAAGCTGAACCATGCCCAGTGAGGAAATCAAAGTTAAAAAATCACGGTGGGGGCGGTCGGTAGCCATGAAAGACGCCCAATCAACAGATGACAAATTAAAGTCACCCAGGATGACATTTGAACAACCAAGGTCCATAGCAGCGGAGAGGAAAGAACACAAGGAAGTAATGGCCGTGTCACAATGACTGTCTGGTAGATAGCCCAGAATAAAATTTAGGTGCTGGTGAGGGAGACGGATGGATAATGCTTCAACACCGTCTCGTGCTAGATTAGCTGTAGCATCAAGCTCTCCTTTAGAAAGCGCCATCACACCTCCACCCCTAGAACCCCGGTCAAGCCTGGTCACAGAGTATCCGTGACCCCCTATGATCATTGCATCAGTAGTTGAGTGATCAAGCCACGTCTCAACCACGAAGATGATATAGTATGCCCCAACTGCCAAAATAGCCTGGAAAAAACCTAAATTTTTGGGAATACTGCGGGCATTAAGAAGAAGACAAGACAAAGAATTGGTGACAGTAGTTGGAGGGGAAGGGTTGGTGGAACTAGCGGGCTGGGTGACACTTGAAAAAACTGCGAGAGGTAAGAGCATGGGAATATTCCCTGTTACATAGTCAAGTTTGGGGTCGGTGTATGCAACTTGATTATTTCATTTTGCAGCACATGTTTGCCACGAGACGCGAGATGAATCCCATCCCGGGCTAGAAGTGTGTGGTCCAAACAGAGTTGTTCATCGATGGATACGAAGTTGACACACAAATCAATACACAAGTTCTTAATCAGAAGGTTAGTATGAACAATAATTTTGTCAGTCTCCGTAGGAGGCGTGGGAAGATACCCACAACAGAAATCCTAGCATGTGGTCGTTCCTGCCTAATTAAATTTGCAATTTTGCCAATAAAATGTGTTATCCTATTTGGAGGATCTGAGTCTAGGTTGTTGGAACCCGCGCATAGTACAAAGTCGGAGTCAGGGTGCGCATCCTGTAGAACAAGTGGGGTACTACTCAATATAGCTTGGACCGACGCCCCTGGCCAACACCACGTCGTGGATTCAGAGTGTGTGCTGCAACGCAAAGCACGGGCATGGGAATCACCAAGGATGGTCACTGGTTTGGATAATATGGTCTGGGAAAAAGGTGTGGAAGGGTCGACGGTACCCTGCACCAAAACAGTCGGCGAAGAGGAACCACTGTGGTTGCGGTTGCGTTCATCACAAATTTCTTGTACGGCGTTAAGTGGTTGTAAAGGCTTAGAAACGGCACAATTACTGCCACTCCCATTCTGAGGTTGAGGCGCCGCACGATGGGGTTCAACACGGGACTTTTTAGCAGGACGTCGGTTGCGCACAGTTACATTTGGTGGTACAGACTTGTCTGGATCAAAAAGCAAGCTACTGTGAAGTGGGTCAGATTTGTTATGGTCAGTACTGGAAGAATGGGCAGCCACCGGAAAGTCGAGAAAAGAAGAAATCAAATTCAGCCTGCCACTGTGCTCTAGTGAAAAGGTATTGATGCATTTGACAGCTCTTGAGTTTGTCGTGGTTGTACCTTCCGAATTTGTTGTTGGTGTTGGTGGATCTGTTAAAGTTGAGAAGTTGTTGAGAGATCCCTTAAAGAGGGAATGAACATTGCACAAAAATTCAGACTTGAGGGTTGCAAGGCCTGTTTGAAGTTCTGCCATGACGATTTCGTGAAGTGAATGCATGTAGTTTTTTAGGTCCGAATATGAGGCGTCTAATTTCAATAGCTTGCAATCGATAGCGCTTAGATCGATGTCCTTTTCGAGTCCAAAAGTGTCTAGCTTATTTAGGATAGAAGCCGACTTGTTTAACAGATGCCCGATGTGTGAGTTGTCGGTGGGACTATGGATCGTAGCACTGGCACAGTCATCGACCACAAAACTATTAACCGGTGTAGAGTTCGTATCATAGAAGATGGTGTCCCTCCTAGTTCTACCCTCATTGGTCGGCAGCAGAGGGGAGGCATTCAAATCGGACACGGATACCAAATTCGACATCATCAAGCAGCCACCAACAATAAAATGGTAAAATGCAGAAGTCACAATGTTGAAAAACTACAATCAAATCCAAATTGGCAGTTCACTGGTTCTCGAAGTAAGTAAAAAGTAAAATGTAAAATGTAAAATGTAAAAGTAAAATCAAAAAATAAAATGTAAGAAAACACAAATTTGGGAAACTACTGACAAATTTGCAATGTCACTTCACAGATTCCGTACAATGGCACAACGCGAGTGAAGAATAAGCCAGTGTCGGTCAACAGCGATAAAACGGTAAAAATGGAGTTAAAAAGTTGTTGTGACTGACAAAGACGATGCACCTCACCTTTAAATAAAAGAATTACAGGCTTGGATGACACGATGGGCGAAATAACTTGCGTTTTCAGGCAACGATTACGAGCGGTGCGATGTCGACCCGACCAGCGAATCTACGGAATGTTTCTATATCTGTTAATGGTTAATATCCTTAACAAGATACGGCGACCAAACTGGTGTCGAATATTCAAGAACTGGACGGACAAAGACCCTGAAATCCCAAATCTTAGTATTTATGTCCCCAGACGTAAAACATCTGTTAACAACAGCCAAGCGTCTGAATGCCAATGAACTAATCTTTCGACAATGAAGCGATGACTTGAGGTCCTGAGAGAACCAAATACCCAGGTCCTTTATATCCTCCACCAAAGGGAGGTTCTCTCCCTCCATCATGTAACGGTAGTCACTATGTGGGGATCCAATATGGAATGTCTGGCATTTTAAGATGGAGAGAGGCAACTGCCAAAGACGGGACCAATGAAGAACCTCATCTATTTCCTTTCCAAGTGCAGCTGAAGGACCTGGTGTCAAAATTTCAGCTGAAATTTTGATATCATCAGCGAATTTTACCCCTAATGGATTGGAGGCGGGTAGAGTTAGGTCGTTAAGGTAAATAAGGAAAAGAAGAGGGCCAAGCACCGATCCCTGCGGGACACCACTAGGTACACTGACCCTCTTAGACAGTGTCTGTTCGATGATTACCTGCTGTGATCGATCCCGTAGGAAGGAGGAGAGCCAATTTAGAAGATGCCCACCAATGCCACAACCTTCAAGTTTTAGTAGAAGTCTGCAGTGAACAACTGACTCGAATGCCTTCCTTAAGTCAAAATATACCACATCACTCTGAGCCCCCACGTCCAACACTGAGGTCCACCGGTCCAAAACGTTCAAGAGCTGGTGGGTAGCAGAAACACCTGGGAGAAAACCGTATTGGTCACGTCTGATAATGGAGAAATCATTCAAGTAACATAGTAGGGAGTCACGAATAACTGACTCCTTAACCTTACAACCAACACAGGTTAGTGCTATCGGTCTATAGTTTGATGGGTCCGAAGGTGAACCCTTCTTAAAAACTGGCACGACAATGGCCTCTCTCCAGTTGTTAGGTATTTCACTTAATTCAAAAGACAAAGTGAACAACTTTGATAAAGGGTAGCAGATTTCAGAGGATATTTTCTTTAGAAGAAAGGCCGAGAAACCGTCAGGCCCGCAGGACCTGCTAGGCCTAAGGGATTTAAGAGCTGAAAGAATGATGTTTTGATCAAAATGAATCCAGTTTAGGTTATCCAGTCCAAGGTTCGTTTTCTGAGGTAATGGAAGACAAAAATTTCCGTCGTCATAAATAGTGTTAGCAGCAAAAATGGCACTAAGGGCCTCTGCTTTAGAAAAGTTGTCCACTAAGAAACCAAGTGGTCCTCGGAAGGGGGGGAGAGAGCGTGAGGATTTTATTTTCTGGCGATAGAACTTAAAGAGGGACGTAGCATTCCCATCACGAAGCACCCGTTTCTCCTTGTCGCTGTACCACTTCTCAGCTGCATCAGAATAAAGTCTACGTGCTTTATTATACTCCTGTAAGGCTACAGTGTCGGAAGACACCTTGTATTTCTTCCAGAGCTTAAGCTTTGATCGTCCAAGCTTTTTAAGGAAATAGGGTTGGTGGTTTCTTGTTGATGTTATGTCCTTAGGGGTAGAACCTCTACAGCCATCCAAATGGCGTTTTAAGATGCTACAGAAGCAATTCCAGGCATCATGGATAGAATTGTGGGCAGAGAAAATAAGGTCATCCCAATTTACATTTCGAAGTGACGATTTAAGGGTGGCAAAGTTAATCTTGCCCATTAACTGATCTGCGCAACCCTGATTGGGATCTTGGGAACTTACATCTTCCGTCAGGTTCAATTTAAAAGACACCAAGCAATGGTCACTATTTCCAAACTGGGGACCAACCTGAAGGTCAAACAAAAGCCGGTCATCGTCGGTAAAGGCAGGATCAAGAATGTTTGAGCTGCGCGTGGGCTTATCCACCCGCTGCGTAATACCCAGTGGTAAGATCAAATCGAGGAAGAGACGATGATAGGGGTCACTAGCTTGGACCCGATTCCAATCCACAGTTGAGAGGTTAAAGTCCCCCAACGTAACATTTGAATGCTCGGTGTTCTGGGAGTTGGCTATAAACCTACAAATATCTTCAATCCCCCTCTCCATTCTACTATCAGGAAGGTAACAGAGTGTGAATGAGACATTTAAACAAGGGAGTGACAGAACCATTCCCTCAACCTCTGAAGAAACTTCAACAAGTAAAGCCTGATGCTCAATACGGTGAAGGATCATCAACCCACCACCGCGGCTGCCACGGTCACGTCTCACAACCCCTTACCTGTTTAGGTTAGCAACCATCGCACTAGTGAAGTCCTGATGTAGCCAGGACTCAACAACAAATATAAGATCAAAATCCCCAAAATCAACCAAGCTACGAAAACAGCCAATATTTCTAATCACACTCCGTGCATTAATAAGTGCACAAGACAGACACTTTGCAGCTTTCTTATTTTGGTGATGTGGTTCTTGCAACACATTGGGGGGGACCCCATTTACAGCATCTAGTTTTCCTGTGCGACATGAAGAGCCAGGAGAGACTGTCGAAGAGCACTCTTGCCTTTAGCGGTTAGATGAACACCATCCCTAGCCAGAAGCGTTGGATCGTGCACAATTTCGTTATCCATGGATAAGAAGGAGAAGTTTTGATCAATACACATTTTCCTGATTAGGGTATTTGTATGTTGGATCTGGTGATCCAGCTCCCGATGCTCTCTCTTCAGCCTAGGAAAAAGTCCAATTAGAGTAATGCGGGACTTAGGACATGCTATTTTTAGCGAAGTTGAAAAGTCCGAAAGATAGGCTGCAATACGGTGAGGGTGTTACTAACAAATTCACGTTGATCATAACGATTCGTTCATTAACATTTTGCCCAAACAAAACCTCTGCGTCCTTGGTGAAATTATACCTACAGAGAGAAATACGGACAACGTTGATATTCCAATTTACTCCATATCAATGCTGCGCTTTTATATGGGGCATCCGAGCTCGTTTGGCCATTTACGTAGAAACAAAGTTTCTAATAAAATTTGCGGTATAAGTCGGCAAATCTTGGGTCATAGTCGGATTTTTTTTGGCATGCGGTCCCGTACTTATTAGGGCTTCGCTACTGTAAAGCTTCATGTGCGTATCCTTATTTTTTTTTACATAAGTACAATTTTCTGGCAAATTCTTAGTTAGCAACGGAGTAGGCTAACTGTAAAATGTTGACGCCATTATCTGCTCGCTGTTCTGGTACTGACAGCTGTTCGCAGATGTTGTTAGTAGTTTTGGATATCCATATAGCTGATTTTTTAATGCTCCATCAGCATTTAGTGGACATCCGAAGGATTTGTCATGAAAAGAAAAGAACAAAGTGTTAAAACCGAAAAACAACTTTTTCACAAATAACAATGGTACAAAACATTTTTCCAGAATCAAGGAACAGTTTAAAATTAACATGGTTTCTTCCATTCACAATTAACGCAGGACTTGATATTTTCGCGATCACCGCACAAGTTAAAATGAAACCCTCCGTTGGGTTTACATATAACCAATTACTAACATTTAAACAACGTGGTTAACCAACAGCCAAAGTAGTATTTATTGCGTAAATTTGGTTAAAGGTTGTGTCTCTGGAACTTTGCGGTTACGTTTAGAACGATTTGTAGTGTCTTGAGACTGTGCTGACAAATCATCGCGGAGTGGTGATTGCACAGCCTTACGTTT
>JAHWFP010009647.1:19030-47326 GCA_023313725.1 Lithobius niger
ACGGGGTGTTTCGTAGTGTGCTGCACCCTGGTGCTGGATCTCGCTGAATATCAGGTGAGGCATCCCAGATTGGCTGAAGCAACATCATAGCAACAATGCTTCTTCGTGATTGGCCTAACGAACGGCGCTTAGATTCGAAACGGGCAGGAGTCACCTGACTTCCCGTTTGGTTACTCTTTCCGCCGAAAGATTGCCATTTTTTCGATTTAGCGCGTTCTTCACAATTATCGACAAATTTATTCACGCTCGCCTTGGCAGATTCCGACAACAGATTATTCGCATTGATCGAATTGTCAACGAAGTCTTCTGCAATTTTACGACGGAGATGATCACGGTGCTTTCACACGAGCTGTTGTTCAGTTGTAAGTACCATTGATGAGGAAGCAGCTCATTAATTATTCCGCTAGCCCATAGCTTGTTATTGGTAACGCTAAAATCACGAAACCAAACTTCTTCGCCAACCTTGTATTTCAGCAGTATACGGTGCTGTGTGATTTTAATTTGTTTCAGTTGGTTGCGTTTTGCAACGGCTACTGGATCAGGATAGAGTAAATCGAGACGAGATTTTAATTCTCGATTAAAGTAAAGCTTACCAGCTGTGGCTTGGGTGGTAGAACTTAGTGTAATTCTAGATGAACTTAAGTAAACATTTATACTTTCTTGGATAGTAGACCCGTCCCGCCTTGCTGCCTTGTAAACGCGTTTAAAATTTCGGACATAGATCTCGGTCAAACCGTTCACCCAAGGGGAAAAACTAGGCCCCGTCAGGTGCCGAATTCCATTCAATTTTAACCACGATCTGAACTCTTGAGACATCCACTGACTCCCGTTATCCGTAACGAGTGAATCAAACAAACCGTATTCGGCAATGCGGTTATTGAAAATACCAATAACTTTAGCAGATGTCGTACTTTTCATTTTATGTACAAACGGTATTTTGCTATGAGCGTCCACCATTATCAAAAACATGTAGTTATCTAACGGTCCAAGGAAATCAGCGTGAAAACGAGCATTAGGCTTAATAGGATACTCCCAGGTGTGGTTGGGACCTGCAGGTTGAGTGTCCTTAAATTCTTGACAATTATTGCAAGATTTAACTTCCTTTTCAATATCCGCGCCACCACACCTTAGATCTAGCCAAGCCTTTAAGTTTCACAATACCAAGGTGTGAGCTGTGTAGATCGTTTAATATTTGTTTACGCAAGGCAGAAGGCACGACGACTCTATACCCCCAAAACAAAGTATCAGATTCGACGGAGATTTCTTTGCGACGTGTGAAAAACCGAGTCATGTCCGGATTATCGCAAACAGCAACCTTCGAAAGAAGCTTGTCCTTTCGGCTTTCAAGCACCAACGTTTCGTTTAAAACAGGCAAATTTGATATTGTTTCTACGGCCAAAACGTTATATTGGGCTTCTGCTTCCTCAAACTCCTCAGTGTTAGGGCGTGGCAGCGTAGACAAAGCATTGGCTGTTAGGTTTTGTTTCCCGGGAATGGTTCAAAATCATAAGACTAAGCATTGAGCATTACTGCCCATCGTTGAACTCGAGCTGCTGCCATCTGCGGTATTCCTTTCTTAGGGCCGTAAATCCACACTAGAGCCTTCTGGTCAGACTGCAGTGTGAACTTCTGATCATAGACATATTCATGAAAACGTTTCACTCCCCACGCCACGCTGAGCGCTTCTCGGTCGAAATGACTGTACCCAGCTTTGGCTTTAGTTAGTTTACGGGAAGCGAAAGCTATTGGTCGCGATTCCCCATTTGGCATGACATGCATTAGGCACGCACCAATTCCGTAGGGCGAGCCATCACAGACTAGTTTCAGTTTTAATTTTGGATCATAGTGGACCGAAACGTTTGATTTAAGAAAAAGTTGTTTAACCGAGTTAACTGCCTTGTCACATTCTGGCCCCCAGACCCATTTAGGGCTTAACAACCGGGTAACTGGAGCCAAAAAGTGCGCAAGGTTTGGTAAATATCTAGAGTAATGATTCACAAACCCTAGGAAGCTTTGTAGGTCTTGAATACAAGTAGAGTTTGGAGCCTTACTGACAGCTTCGATACCTTCAGGAAGTGTGTGCAATCCCTCCGCATTAATCATGTGGCCCAGATATTTAAGTTCTGGGCGTGACAGTTTACACTTATCTATATTTAATCTTACCCCTGCATCCTGCAAAGCGGTTAAGAGTTGATCTAACGAATCGTCATGCTTAGACCCTTTCCCACTTACGAGGATGTCATCGTAAAAGGGAAGACACTTTGGAATCTTGCTGGTGATTTTTGTCATGACCCTCTGGAAAATTCCAGGGCTAGATGCAAGACCGAGAGTTACACGCAACCAGCGGAACAGACCCAATGGTGTATTAATCGTTAGAGCCGCTTGTGACTCAGGATCCAGTTCTATTTGCAGGAAGGCATCCTTAAGATCGATTAAACTGAAAGTGTCACTCCCAGCTAATTCACTGAACAGTTCTGCAGCCGTGGGAACCGGACAATGGTCCACCTCCAATTGTGGATTTACTGTTGTCTTATAATCCCCGATAATCCTAATGTCGCCGTTAGCTTTATGAACTATCACTATCGGGGTCGACCATTCTGAGGTTTCCACAGGTTCCAGAATGTTTAGGCTAACCAGACATCTAATTTCCTGGTTAACCTTTTCCTTGAGTGCCAAAGGAACAGGTCAGACACGACAATACACAGGTTTAGCATCCTGTTTAAGCTGGATTTTAGCCTTATACCCTTTAAATTTTCCCATGCAAGGACTGAAAAGTTCAGGAAATCCCTTAACTATTTCGTTAGTGTCAACAGGTGAAATTTTGGCCTTACCTCTCTTGACACGTTTGACTTTTGTTTGTAAATCATAAAAGAGATTATAGTCAGCCCTAAAGATTGAAAGCCAATCTTTGCCCAGTAGAGCTGGTTTGTATTTGATAGAAACTAAGGCCTCTTAAGTTTTCTACTTGTCCCTTAATTTTGACTGAAAGGCTAACTGTGTAAATCGTCTTTTCTATTCCTTCGGTGTAGGAACGAATGGAATATGGACTTAATTTCAAAGAACAACTTGAAAAATACTTCCTATGCCATCAATAGGGATGATTGAAGCATCAACTTCGGAATCGAGTTCCATAGGAAGCTCAATTCCATTTAAGCGTACTGGTAAAACCCATTTGTGGATTTTCATGGAATTTACAACAATGATTATTTTATTTGTTGCCAGGGAAATTGTTGAAATTTGGTCCGCAGCCTCACTTATGCCAACATTGTTGTTATTAATGCAGTAATCATCCTCCGACTCATACTCACTACCTGACCCCCACTTCCGAATTAGTAGCTTCAGTTTCAGATTCACTTTCCGATTCACGGATTACAGTATGAACTTTTTTACGGTAACTGTACTTTTGCTTGCTTTTGGACCTAGGCTTAAAATTTGAACTCTTGCTATTTTTAGAGTGTTCAGCAGCTTTAAATGGTTTGGAACTGCTACTGTTTTTCCGACCGACTACCTTTAAATGTCCGGGCGTATGACAGCGGCCACAGGTGTAATCTCTGTACTTGCAGCGTGATTTTACATGTCCGTTTTTTCCGCAACAGAAGCATATTAAATCCTTGGAAGATTTATGTCTAAATTGGGCCTTTTTAGTTTGTTGAGCCACATAATTTACTGACTTATTAGAGGAACGAATCTCAGCTTGATCTAGTTTTGCCGATTCGAGTGACAATGCTAATGAAGTTGTTTGTTTTAAATCCAACGTAGTTTTAAGCATTTCTCTTTGAATTCTTTCAGAGCGCACGCCAACCACCAGGTGGCCCTGATCATTTCATTGTTGATCTATTTTATTTTATCGAAATCACAATATTTTGTGAGAATCTTTAAAGCAGAAACATATTCGCCTTACTTTCATCTGGTTTCTGTGTTGTTCTGAAAAATTTAACCTTCTCAGAAACCACTGAGGGTAACATCGTCTAGTATAGCTTTAATAAAATCAGCATACGTAAATGAATCAGGTCAAAGTGGAGAGTTTCTTTTAGTTCCTGGATTACCGCAGCAGTTACAGTTTTATTATTGCACATGTTATTGCTTGCTTGGACATCAAATACATGGTGCAGCGAAGAGAATGGAGCTACTTGAGAAACAAATTGAAGAGGAGAGGGAAGATTTAATTTTCACTACTGACAATCTAGAGCAGTATACAAGAAAAAACTTTATTCGTATCATTGGAATTTCTGAAGTTAAGGATGAAAACACGGCTCATGTCACTGTCAACTTTTTAAAAGACAAGCTTGACATTTCACTACTTGTACAGGACAGACAACTGCCATCGTGTTGATATATCCGGACCCCACCATCCAAGAGTGATCATCGTAAAGTTGACTAGGCATAACACTAAAGTTGAAATACTGCGTCACAGAAGTAAGTTAAAAAGGCTCCAAAATAGTAATCCGGGAATATCACACCAGGTGCAAACAAATGCTGTTACAGGTAGCTAGTGAGCACTATGGTCTACGTAAAGTGTGGTCGCGAGAAGGAAAAATATTTGCCAAGGATTCTGCTAACAAAACGCACCTCATTCGGCGTGAGAGCGACATTGCTTAACTGGCTTGGTATCTAGTAGCCTACCTTTCAAAATTTGAAAAGTTTTATCAAATATATAAATGGCGCCAAATCAAAAAAAAAAGGAAAAAAATAGCCGCTAGGTCTCCTTGCTTTTTAATCAACCACGGAATCCCTTCCATTTTTTTTCTCTGTAACACTTGTCATAAATCTTATTGGTGCATTAAAAATGCTTGCTAAAAATGTGTACACCATACCAAGGCCACTGGTGCTTATGAGGCACTGAAGATTTATTGTGACAGAAATATTACAATTAGGTTTTGCCACTCTTAAAGCTAATTAATACATTTAAGTGCGTGGTGAAATTCTTTCCTTTATGTCGTCTACCAATTTACCTCATCCTCCTGAAAGACATGTAAAAAAGGACTAAATCCAACTTCATCTTTGATCATGTAGTCATCTATCAGGAAACTACTTAGCATAAATCTATGAATGATTTGGTGCTATATTTGGTGCTTTTAACAATATAGCACACAATTAGTGCTATGTGTTTTTTTTTTAGGATAAGATACCTGCTTGTGTTCTCTTGTACCTAATATTATGTGCCCCTTTCCGACAACTTCGTCACCCCTGTGCTTTAATAACTGCCAATTACTACTGGTTGGACAAATATTGAGTGAACACTATATACTACTCTATGGAACGAAATGCCTAAAGTTTTGGAAGTGAATTGAATCCTTAAGTCACCAAAGCGTGGGATTACCATGGTTTTCTACTACCTATGTTGATCAAATTGCCAAGAAAAGTAATTGTAACTGAAGATCGCAAGGGTTGGAGTCTGCTACTGCCTGTCCCTTTGTTGTACCGCATCGTTTACAGTTCTTCCTTTCTTGTTGCTTGTTTGTCGGTTCTCTTGTTCTTGTTTTGTATCTCTCTTTGTTCCTTGTTTCTATTTTTGTTGCACAATGGATGTCATTGACATTGAAGCAAATATGCCCAACAGCCACTTAAAGGAAAATGAATATTATATATCTTCGGAGTTCATATCAAATTATACTGTATTAATTAATACAAGGAGGTGCAAGCGTTACTTTGATGGGTATAAATGCTTAGAGTCTTAGAGCAAATTTTGAAAAACTCCAGGTTCTGGTTGAGAGCTTGCTACTATTCCTTCTGTCATTGCAGTTACTTGGCTAGACGAGGGTCAGGAGGATCTGTTTGGCATACTACTGGTTACGCGATGGTCGGAAATAACGATGGCAAGCGAAAAAACGATCATGGAGGAGTGTTATTTTATGTTAGAGAAGGTCTTAAGTTTAAAGTACGTGAAGACTTGCAACTGGGAGTAAGTCGCTACACTGCCCAGTGCTGATTTATTGAAATTGAGAACAGAAATAAAAAAATATCGTAGTCGGAGTTGTGTACAGACAACATGCTAATTTCCCTGACTCCATAACAGCCTTTAACTTGCTTCTAATGCTACAATGAGGGAAAACAAATTAGTGTATCTGCTTGAAGATTTTAACTTGGATTTACTAAAAATCTCTTCAGACAACCAAGTTGCAGACTTTATTGATGCCATACATTGTGCGGGTCTTTTTCCTCAAATTGCTCTTCCAACACGTATTACTTCAAGCTCTGCTACTCTAATTGACAACATATTTTCAAATAACCTAACAGACTCATATTTTTCAGGCGTTCTAACTGAAAAAATTTTGGACCATCTCGTTACTGTATGTTCAACATCATTTACTCGGATCTCAGTTACTCCAGCCATTCACATGGGTAGGAAATTTTCTACTGCTGCTATTGAAAATTTCAAAAGAAAGAAAAATTATCTCCTTGTAATGTTGAGACCAGTGCCCAGCAGGCTTCATTTCAACATTTCAAAATATGTACGACAAGCATTTTCCCCTGCAGCCTTGCAATACATCATACAAACCAAAGTGTGAATGGATAACTGAAGGCATAAAAAATGCTAGCAAAACCAAATCCCTCTTGTATCGAGCTTTTGTTTTGAATCCCTCTAGAGTCAATGAAGTTCGATATAAGGATTACAGCAAAGTGCTAGACAAAGTTGTAAAAGCAGCAAAGAAACAGCATATCACCAACCTTCTTCAAACAGCTCATAATAATGTAAAAATGACCTGGAGAATTAAAACAACCTCATTGGAACCAAAAAGAAAGCTGATGAAGCTCCATCAACAGTAACGTACAATGGTGAAAAGCTGACATCGCCCTTGCGGATTGCTGAGGCTTTTAATGAGCACTTCATTACTATCGGTAGCAAACCCAACAGTAACATACCGGTTCCTTCTACTGTCGATAGTGATAATCTTATTCGAGGAAATCAACACACCTTTTTCTTCACCCCGACCAATGTATCTGAGGTAGAAGCAACAATCAAAGGTTTAAGACCAACACTTGCAACTGGCCTGGATGGCATCACTGTTATGATTGTACAGAACATTTCACCTCTGATTGGCCCAACCATTGCTCATCTTTTCAATCTGTCAATCCAGCAAGGTGTTTTTCCCTCGGAGTTGAAGATTGAGAAAGTGCTTCCTGTTTTTAAGGGAGGCGACCATTCTGACATTAACAATTACAGACCAATTTCAATTCTCCCCGTATTCTCCAAGATCTATGAAAAGTTAGTATATGCTAGAATATTTTGCTCTCTGTCCAAGCATAACATTCTATCAGATCAGCAATTTTGATTTCGCAAGGGAAAATCCACCGAAGCAGCAATAAATATATTCTGTCAGGATGTTATCGATGTCTTTGAGGCAAATTCTTATGCCACTGCCATTTTCATTAACCTAAGAAAGGCATTCGACACTGTGAACCATGCGAGACTCTTACAAAAACTAAGCAGCTATGGGATCAGGGGTGTTGCAAACCGTTGGTTCGCTAGTTACCTTACCCAGAGAAGACAGTATGTTAGCCTTTCTAAGAAAACCAAGTCTGAGGCTCAAATAAACTGTGGGGTATCGCACTGCTCTATCCTGGGGCCTTTGTTATTTCTCTTGTATGTAAATGATTTACCTCGAGTTTCATCTCTCCTAAGGGCTATCCTATTTGTTTATGACACCACACTTTACACTTCAGGTAAAACCATTGATGGCTTAATATCCAGCTAGTAAATTCCGAGCTTGATAAGGTTGAAACGTGGCTAAACACGAATCGACTGAGTCTGAATGTACAGAAAACTAACTTTATTATCTTTCGGACACGCCAGAAATCATGCAGCTGTAGCTTACCTGTGGTTTTTAATGGTCAGAGTCTTCAAGAGGTCCCACACATCGATAGACATTTAGATTGGATTGCTCTGCTTGTTGGCCTGTGTTGTTTTGTCTTGTCTTTTGTTTTTTCGTGATTTCCCCCCCCCCTCATTTGTAGTGTAAAATTCGGTGTTTTGGGTATATAAGGTAGGCCTATGCGGTTTAAATTTTGGATCTTTTCAGTTTACGTTATTTTTGTCTTGTTTCTTTTATTTTATTTTACAGTCTACTTTGAGCGAGCAGACGATATTATTTGGGTCATATTGGAGGTAGGCCTATGACGTTTAAATTTTGGATCTTTTGATTTTACGTTATTTTTGTCTTGTTTCTTTTATTTTATTTTACTTTACAGTCTACTTTGAGTGATAAGATGGCGTTTGCTTTTCAACACCTGATCGTTTTTTACTCCTCCGTTAGTCCATTTTTATTTTATGTTTGTTTTGTGTTGATATTTTGTTTATTATCATTTTAGTGCGTGTTAGCCTACTGATGCAATTACATTTTGCTGCTGATACGATCGAATTTGTGATGTCTACTGCTTGTGAGTTGTTCAGACATTGTGCGATGTGCTGTGTGTAGAGGGAAGGTAAGTGACTTTAATTTTGTCTGAATCCCATTTCGATAATTGATGATGAGGTTGTCACACAAAGTCCATTTCGAACCGTTCACTCTCATGTTTTAGAAATGTGCACTGAATAAATTTATGTCATTTCGATTGGCATGTTGCTGCATGTTTGTTTGTTTGTTTTTATTTCTTAATTAATGTAACGTCTTTGTTGGTCTTTTGTATTATTTTTAACTCTTATTAATTCACCTGGTTTTTTTTTCGTTTCTTAGGTCACAAACCGTGATTACTACGTATGAAGAAGTCTAAGAAGATTCTTTTTGAATTTTTTTGAAATGTTGAATATAAAATAAAATGAATATATGAACTGTGCCACGGACGAAGAATGTATCTAATTGATATTTCATGTTATTTGTTATAATTCTTATTTATGCTTAAATAAGATTTGACAAACACGTAACATGAGAATGTAAAGGAGATGTATTTTTCGTCCTGGTACAGACAAAATCAAGGGACTTTAATTGTCCCACAGTCCCCACACTCCCCCTATTCACACTACATTTTAAAATGCAGTAACTTTAACTTTTCAAACTTCTCAAAAATTGCTTTATCTTCAAAATTTTAATGTCATCTTTTCTTAATTGCGTGCTTGCACACTTTACATTTTTTATATTAAATTTTCAAAAATTCAAGTTGTCCAGCAAGGTTGTCGACACCTTTTTTTAGTTGTGGGACTCGCTCCTTGGCTTCTATGAAACACAACCCACATGAAAAAAATACTTAGTAAGGATTAGTCCTTGGCTGCTTAGTAAGGATTAGTCCTTACTAAGATGAAGTCAGTCAGGTAAGGTCTGGTTGACGCCATTTTGTTAGGAGTTTAGTCATTTTGTCCCAAGTGCATGCTAAAATAATTTTTAGGTTGGCACTTAGATTATTTGTTCGAATATATAGGAATACTTGTTTCTGCTTACTTTTATTTTTTTTTTGTTTACACGATTTGTTTACGAACACGTTAGGCGGTAATACTTCGCTCATGGTTAATTTCTTGAACGTGAACTGGTTTTTTGACATACATAAACTTGTTTTCTTTTGATTATGCATGCCGTAACTAGTGAATTTGCACTTCTTGTTTATGCATGGTAATTACGTGAGGAAACTGTCTATCTGTCATGCCCACACCTTTTATGCTTCAAGTGGACTACTTTAAAGGGAATATTATGTACACAGAATCATGAAAAACACAGAAAGAATGACATGTCTGTTTATTTAGGTTTCCAAGTCTATTTCTTTTCTGATATATCTAATACCTACTAGGGTCTCAGCCAGTTGAAGTACTTTCTTGTGTTTTCAAGATAAGAGATGGGTAAAGGAGGGTAAATAATGTTACAGAGGGTAAGAGGAGTAAATAGGGGTAAGAAGGGTAATGAATGTTGCACGGGGTAAACACATAGAGATTGTGACGTCATTTCCTGGTGAAAAATGCATTTTTTTTACGTCATTTCTGGTTTGTGACGTCATTTCCAGTTTCTGATGTCATGGCACCAATATGGCGGATCCTAGATGGAGTTTCCTGTGTCTTACTATGCACACCTTCTTAAGTCGGAAATGACGTCAGCTGTACTGTGTACGGATTTATTACTACTGTAGCACGTAGATGACGATTCAGTGCCGAACGAGTAGTGTATGGACGTATGAATAGATCACACTTAAATGACCAACGATCCATCTGAAAAATGAAAGTTGGAAACAACTCGCATAAGTATAATACGCAAGTATTTATACATAACAAACAACCCAAAAAATTACATTACTTCAAAGAATGTACAAATTCAATACAAAACGATCTGGCGGTTCGAGCGAAGCGAGACGTTTACTAATAGTTGTAGCAGATTAACCCTTACATAGCATTAGCATGTAATAAATACAGTAATGTCCACATACTATACTGTCTAAAGTTTGTAAACGTACTTACAATACCATTTTAATAACGTATAATACCGTATAATACCATTTTTAGTGCAGCTTCTCTTCAGGTATTGAAGAATAGAATGTTACAAAGGCAATACACCGTAACTGTAAAAGTACTCGCAAGGATCCACCACAACCCAGTGTGATCCCGGCTTTTTACAACTATCTAAATTTATTACACTCCATCCTCGAACTGTAGGGAGATGATTATGAGAAAAGGCACCCAAGAATGATTTACACCTCTCCTTTAAAATATCATTAATTTCAGTTGCTTTCATTCCATTGACAGTACGTTACAGCTTTCATCAATCTCCAATAACACTTCCCTTTCTCCAAACACAATAATAGTCACGTTTCGAGCAAGAGCTTGAGAAAAACGTAGTTCCAATCTCACTACACCTTTTTAACGAGAGAAATGTAAGTCATGATGTCCGTGCAGTGGTCGTCTGTAATTTGAGTATGTAATGTTGTTAGAAGTATTATGAAACGGGATCCCTAACCATGTAAATAACGACATGTAGGCATTGACATATTTATTGTTTGTAAATCACAAGTTAACGGTTTGCGATTCACTGTTTCACCATCGACAGAAAGTGTTAAAGAACTACGATTGTTATGTCCGAAAACAATCAAAGTATGCGTCTTGATTTCGGTTTTTCTGTAGGGGTATTTTGAGCTTGAAGTAGCGAGGGCACGTGCATGAGTAAGCAAAAAATTAGGTGATGGTGTTACTTTACGGATGTGCAGGGAAGCATCTAAAAATTCTACAACGTGAGCAAGACCCGCTGTCACACCATTCTCTGTTAAATACAGATGGAATTCTGGCTTATGTGGCACAAATTGGAACTTGATTTCAGTGTTATTTAAAATTAGCCTAGACTGCATAACCAGGTCATGATGTATTCTTCCTAATAATTCGACTTCTCCACTACTGGCAATATGGCTTCTCCGATCGTTAAATGGCATAAAGAAACAGGAATAAAGCTGCGCATCTTAAGCTTCCTTCTCGTAACTCAACAATTTTTGTAAATAAGAGTTATAGCCTTAATTGTTGTTAGTGAAGGTAGCTAGTTTCCCATTTATGGTAATATCGACCTGCGAAAACATTGAATGAAGTGAAAGATTCGTAGTCTCAACTTCCGTGTTGTCGGATACCGCCAAGTTAACGCCTGGTGATTTAAGACCTTCACTTTCAAGTAAACTTATGTTTGTGATAAGTCGACATAGTCATCTGAATTAGGAACTGTGAAACCCCAGACTTGAGTAGGCGCAATGTTGGCAATAGGCCTATATTCCACATATTTAGTTTTTTGTATAGAAAGCTGTGTAGGCGCAATGGAAAATATCTAGAGGGCTAAGTAAGCACTCGCAAAAAGAGGAATGAATAAACGCCATCACAAAGAATGGTTGTATGTGTGATCAACATGCACTTTATATACAGTTAGTCCAAACACGTTTTAATATTAGTCTTTTTGCGTTTACAGGCTTTATAATATGATGTTTTTTCTTTCAGTTTCTTCCTTTTCCTCCTTGGAGTTTAGCAGCAACATCTCCAGCTATCCTTCTGGCAGTCTCTTGCAATCTGTTTACAGCAGCCTTTTTAAAACTTTTTCCAGCAAGCACAACACCACCAATGTCAATGCCCGCACCGAGAGCATTGCGTCCCAAATACGTACCTATACCCTTCAAGATGGGGAAGGCTATGCATCCTGGGGAACTTAACACAGAACCAAAACCGTGCCCGCGCTGATTTATGCGTCTAGACGGGTATTCCCCTACCCGCCTGATTTACGTAGTATTCGGTGTATGGGCACCTCTTCACGATGACGAGTGAGAAGGAGGATCATAGCGTAACAGTATTCATACATAATCGCTTCAACGTCTTGCGCGACGGAAATGTAACACACAAATAACTCTTCAGCTAGCTAGCAAATTCGATAGGTCTCCCAGAATCGTCACGCAGATCTATCTCAATATATTTAATCGATAACGTTTGTAATGGAAAGTGATGGAGTCTTCGATACTCGACGTTCGTGACTTCACTAGTTTCACCTTGAACGGGTAATATCCTCAGCAATGGCACACGTGAACCTCCCAGCAACTGAGGCTAAATTGGACGGTGTTATGCAAAAAGGAACCAACCCACATCATACTAAAAATCAAGTTAGCACATTCCCGTAATGCTCCAAGAGTCCCTTTATATTAAGCAAAAAAGAACCAAGCCTCTCCTGGAACATGCTGCCATCTAGCGGTAGTAGAACCAACCAACATCCCAAATTGCCAGGCTTTGGAATTTGCAAAAAGGAACCAAGCCTCCCGTATTTTACAATGGGGAACCAAACCCTGTATTTCCAATATGGTAACCGCATAAATAAAGCGTGAGATTAATAGGAGATGCGAATAAGTTAAAACCATGGATAAATGCGAATTATTAACGGCAGCATTTGACAGTGGTTGCCTCTGGAGCGGATGACCAAGTTGCCTGGGTCCCAGACAAAACAAATCTGTCATTCAGCGCAAATTTTACACTGGTTTAAGCGTTGCAAGATGCTTTTTAGCGGGGTTTTCTCTTGCTGGTATCTATGGCTAGAGCCAAAATGAAACTGACAAATAGTTAGTAACAACCAACGCCAAGTATGTCACCGTCCACCTTGTTTTTTGCAAGGAAAGTTTAACACTGTCATAAAAATAATCAGTTTCGTTTTTATGTTTTCATGAAATCTATGATAAAAATTGCTTGCAAAAACGGGGGGTATGTTCAGTCATTGCTTATTATTTTCAACTGGGCCTACAGATTTTAATTTATACTACTGAATTTTATATAAAAAAAAAAACGACCTAATCTAAAAAAAAATTGAATAATGAGACTAGCGAAATTTCTCCATTACCTGAAGAAACCTTGCTTAAAAAGTGGCTGAAAGTGAACTGGTTTCACACAAGAGAGATAAAATTAATAAAAAATGAACTGTACAGACTGTTTGCCAACAACAGAACTTTTTTTTTTAAGTTGACATCCAACGACATAACACCTGGACCCAAATAACTAATAATCCTAGCCAGGACGACCGCAAGAGACCGCAAGAGACCGCAAGAGACCGCATGGCCTAATGGTTATCCTACGTGTGTCCACAAACTGACCGATTTGAAGTCAGTGATGTATCTCATACCACCAGAGCAGCAAAATACTTTTAACACAGGTTTAGTTCGCTACAACGACATTGTAGATGATATTAATGGATTTGATGAAAATCCCGATTTTAAGCTGGAATTCAAGTTTAATATTTTAATTTTAATAGTTGCCTAAATAACTCGTTGCTTTTGACATGATGCTTCAATAGTTTGCATATACCCACTCTGTAGAGTTCCATAACAACAAAAAATGAGGGTTGGTTCTATGTTGATTAGTTGAATTTCCTGATTCCCTTTATTTTGCAAAAAGGAACCAAGCCACATTAATGGCCATTACTGACGGATGTTACAAATTTCTAAAAAATATTTTTCTGCCCTTTGATGGGTCTAGTGATGTTAACCAATCCAAATTTTAAAATAAGGAAAGGTACTATGGGGAATTTATTAATGCAACTAAACTTTGCACTCAATTTTCATAAAATGGTGATTGTGTGGGTTGGTTCCTTTTTGCATAACATCGTCCAATTATATTACAATAGATGAAACCAGACTGGTCGTGTTGGTTTTCTCTTTGACGGGGAATGTGGTATGAACGGAAGACTCTTCTTTAGCCGTTAAGTTAGGAAATTGTTCGGGAAGGAAGCCAAATGTCGCGGCTAGTTTAGGACCTAAATTGAGCCTTATGTAATAGTCTTCAGTAACATCGTTATTCAAATAATAAGTATTTGTACATTCATCATACTAAATATTAGGCAACCCATTTTCAGCTACTCGTTTCATACGACTGTTTGGATCTGCATATTCGGTACGAAATGTTTTGATTTCCGTATTGATTGTAGTCATTAAATCGTGCATCTTTCGTACCATTTCTCACAGCGTGTACAGACTAAAATATGGTTCACGCCACTCGGTTTCAACAAACTATCGATGTTTGCTTTTGCTTCCGATGTCAAATCCTTTTCCGCATCGGGCTCCCCCTCTCCCAGCTGTCTATACTCCAACAATAATAATCTCGCTTCATCTTTGTGACTACATAAGACGATCCCGCTGTTTTGGCTGAAGGAATTTGGAAAAGAAATCTGAGCAAAGGCAACCTCGTAACTGGAATCAAGCTCCAGAGACGAGGATAAGCACGTTATGTATTGCTGTAAAGTATTATCAGAAAATATGTGCATACTACTATTAGACGGTAGAGTAAGCCATACTTCGTCAGGCATCACGTGTTAACCAGATCTGTCACCCAACTGTTAAAGGTCGATGGATAATTGAGCCACTTAACGAAGTACTCTGTTCGGCCCGCACGTTTCCTGGTTTTCAGCACACTTTCAACTTTGTAAGTCTCTGGCGGTACCACTTTTTGTAATTCTTATTTGTAGAATGTACCCACTATATCGTTCCTGTTGTAATCACGCACTTTATAGATAGGGATCGGGTGTTTTTAAATTTTTTCTTAATGTACACTATTTTACCGGGCCAATTTGGTTCGTATCCTTTAGTGAAAATATCTTTCTTCTTTCTTCTCCTCACTGCATCACCGACTGAAAATCCGGATCCATACAAATTCACAAACACTTGCCCTTTACTTCTGTCATCGACCCGGTTATTGATAATTCTCGTCTCGATAATTCTGTGATAGGAATTGTTGTAGGCTGAAACGAATTTTTGCGTGCATGTAACGCCTTATCACGGATCTTTGATTCCTAAAATATCTTTCAACAATGCTCGTCTTTATATCTTCATTTTCTATATTGTACTGATTTATACCGTAGTGTTGCATTACCTTTTGCACGTTAGAATTGCGGAATTCGGAGCCTTTGTCAAAAAAAAATGTCCTATTTTAGGCATTTTACTAAAGACTCCCTTTAGATGGAATACTCTCGGTACTCCCTTTAATGCTGCAGCAACACTAATTACATCCTTGCGTTTTAAAGGTACAACTACGACACGTTTTGTAAACACGTATATAACTGCCAACAGCTAATTCAAGTCATCATTAAACTCCGCTAAATTCGAAACGTCGGCTAAATCAGGCTATCATCGGCTATTGAAAGGCCCACTGGTATGTATAATATTACGTTTGAATTTTCGAACTACAGGTTTGAAGAGGGTGTACGTTTTTTCACCGGACAACCATTGTTTAATTACATCTAAAGGAACTGAACGTCTGGCCGCTTTAACGGCTCTAGCTAAACGAGATACGCCACCAAATGATCCGGGCGAAGCTGGATCATAATAAATTTTTTCTAACAGCTGACATATGTCATTAGTGAAAGTCGTTCGATCATGAGGCCGAGCCTTGACCCTTCGATGTTTCATGGAGTGGTTCATTGTCCCAGTCAATCGGGACGATCGTCACGTAAATCAATCAACTCTAAATCAAATAATGAATCGGTAATGGATGTTTCCCACTTCGAATTTGGTCAGATCGACACAGTTTCCCCTTATAGGGAATTTTCCACTTCATTGTACTCATGCCAGGAGTCTGTCTCATATCGGCACGCAAACGTTTATTATCGGTAATACGTCCTAGTACTAATTTCACGACGTCACTACCGGGCACAACCTCTGTGTCACTTTTAATCAATTGACTGGTATTATCGATATTTACTGTGCCGTTATTTAGAAAACGTGAAATTATTCCCATGTATTTTTGTGGTACATTGGTGAAATCCGCGACGTAACCACTTCCATTTTCGGAAGCTACAGTACTATCGGATAGAGGTATATCGGTCGTTTCACTCTTAATAGTATCCAACTATCCATCATATCACTCATCTGACTGGAGCGTGGCTCCGCTGTGCCATACGGCAAAGCCGTGTTGGAGCACACACTGCCCGTCGGTAAAGCTGCCCCGTTGTACCTGTTAGCATTTACAAAATAACCTTTAACGGCCCGTCTAAATACTTCTTGTCTACATCTAAATATCTTTGTAAGGTCTGGGTGTAAAGCTTAGCTTTTTGGTAATTGTCGTATTTGTCGTTAGCCAACATTTCCGTCATTGAAACGTCAAGTCTCGATAGAGGACGACTAAATAGTGATTTAGTAGGTTCTGGTGGTTAAACGGGGGGAGCGACACCACCGACGGGTACTAACTGCAATCGGGTGAACATCGTTAGTTAGCACCAAATAGACCTTCGATAGCGTTGATAATAGGTCCTCCTAGCCCTCCCAAGACAGGGCCGAGTAGAGCATCGAGGAATCCTCCAAATTGGTTTTTAGATAAATGACGATGCTTCTTCTTTCAGGAACAGGTTTTAGTTGATAACGCTGTCAATGTTTTCTTGTCTTTCTTCAACTGCTTTTTCTGTGATGCGCTTAGTGGTACACGGCTTTTGAGAAGATTCAGGGAACATAGGCAAATAATATCTTGAATTTTCGGACACTCCAGTAGAGTCTTCGTCACGTGTGTTTTGACTTTCTTCGAATGTAATAACGCTAATACAGGTATATAGTCCTGGACTGTTTGTATTAGCTTATTAGGCATCTTTGGGCACAAACACTATTATATGTCACTTAAATATATTGGAACAAAAACGTAAATGTTCCACAGTAGATGGATGTAAATCAATAAATAAAAAATAAAAAGGTGTCGCTTCCTTGTATACACTTAATGTAAATTTCGCTCCGATAATTGATTTCCAAAATATTTAATTTGATTTTGGTCCCGGCAGGATTTAAACAAAAAAAAATTATTATGTATTTAAAGAGACAGTCCTAAGTGACTTCTGAAAAATATTATGCACTAGGCAAACTAATGAAATTCTTCGGTGGTGAGTTCCTTTCACCGTTATATCGTTCAATAACGACTCAGGATAGTATGTCATCACAATCCTGAGGAACAGAGTCGTATATTTCTTGTGTAAAATCTTCTTGAAAAGAAATGGACACAGGACTGCGTACTTTAAGTACATCAAATTTAGTTTGATATTCACCGATGTTGGACGTGGATTAATGATTTCTTGAGAACGCTGTATTAAGTGAACGATGGCTGATGTCTTACCAGCAAATGTAGGGCCAGAAAAAATATAATTACTGGGATGTAACAACCTCATATTCATACTGAACTCACCAACCCACCTCATTTACATAGACAAATTGTATAAGATTTTATTTAGTGAATATTGGTCAAATCGTGTAAGCATTTTTTGTGTATATATGTTATAAGCAAATTTCAGCAGAATAAAAAGCAAATGACTTGAGTTTGGTTAAAAAATATGGACTCAAACTTGTTTACGTTACCTTTCCCACAAAGCCAACGTGATAAGTCCAAAAGACAACGTAAATAGGTTCTCATACGTATTTTTTAAATAAAAATAAATAGTAATTTACAGCAAGAACGAGATTTATTAACTCTTATTACATCGGATTAGGTTGTGCGTACACATTTATCAATCTTGCCTGAATTTATGGATACAAATGTGCATGTCTCATTAACCACGGGTCTTCTAAATCTAGGTTGATATTGGCGTATTTTTCTAACCAACTTGGCAGCATGTGTTCGAACAAAATCACTTCACAGTCTACTGTTTTCAGATTATTCACCGGGTTATTATCGTGCATGTACAGATTTGTCAAAAAATTCCGTCTTGTAGTCTTTGTTGAACTATTTTCGGTTGATTTGTTGGAAATATTGTCATCAGTAGAACCAAAACTACGTCAGAATCCACCTTCGTGATAAATCGGAAATATCCGTGAAGTCCGTCGTTGCGAGCTACCACGCAGTAACTTTCAGTATTATATTCTGCCGTAAATGCCGAAAATGACTCCTACGTAGAGTTGGTCCGATTAACGTAACCTTGTAGGTCTCACATCGCACATTGTCACGGGGCTTAGGCGATGTATGACAGCGTCGTTTTCGTGGAGGTTGAGAAGTGGGAGGGACGACTGTAAGCGTATCGTCGTCCATGACGTCAGTACAAGTAATAGTCTTCAGGGTTGACTGTCCTCGCTTTTAGTATGAATTTTGGTGATGTCATCATCGCGTGGTAATCACGATAATAAGGGGCTTTAAAAAAAAGAACACTTCGATATTTGATGTATTGGACAGAAATGATATTTTATATAATCTAAAGAGAGTGCGGCCATTTTAGGACACGGGCTCAAGTCACCGAATTTGACACGACACGCACGTTGTAAATAACGTTTTAAATGAATGTCTCCTTTAACGTAAAGTACGGAATCTTGATTAAAAAATTGCAATTGATGAATTTCTCTTGTAACAAATTTAAGATTACAATCGAATGGTTCGTTGGCAAATTTATCATTATGTAGAATGTGTTCACAGAACCACAATGTTTGACGATCTTTTTCGTTACGTTCGCAGTTTAATATGTACTCGGAAATTTTAACTCAATAATGCACCTTATATGAAAGGAAACTAATGATATTTCTTTGATAACGTACCGTGATCCTACAAAAAATCCGTTTACACAAACAACGAAGTCGAAATTTGAGTTAAATATTCTCGTTCTCGTATAAACCCACTTACATCGTCATTTTTATGTCCTACTCAACCCTTTAATATTCCTACGCCTTTCAACTAGTTTTAACAAAGTTCGGATTACTTTTCCATAAATTTTTTAACCAGCGTCATTTTTTTTACATTTCAGTCAGATTTAATACTGACGTCATATTCGACTAGTTTAAAAACATGGCATCATTGAAGTAATCAATGTTTTCAGTCAGTTTTAGCAACATGACATCCTTACAATAGCTTTAAGTTATTGTTAGAACAAATGCTTTAAGTTAAGGTTAAAACAATCGCTTTCATTTGATGTTTACAAACAAAGCTAATTAATTTCCGAAGCACGCTTTTCATATAGGATCCTCGTCAGAAATAGCGTTGTAATAGCCTTCAATGTCACAGATCCCGTCAACTAGATTTTTTTAATTGTTCAATAGACAAGTCAATCTGTTTACGATTAACCAAGTGTAAGACAATGCGTTTGGCGCATATTTCCGGATATGAACTCTTATTTGTTTTTCTCATTCGCTCACCGTCGCAAAAATGTTGGAGCCTAGATGTACCGAATTAACCGGTAAAGCTGGGAATGTTGCCGACGCCATTTTTGAACAATATTGGAAATCTAGAAAAAGAAGAAAGGGGAGTTATTACCCGTATGGTCAGCAATTATCGACCAACTTCATGCACCCACTCATTCACGAAGTTTATGTTATTCTTTAACTGGTTAATCTGTGCCAAATACAGTGTTACATTACTCGTAACGTTTGTTATTGTTACAGTATTCGGCTCTCTGACCAACACAATCAGGTCACCATACACAATAACAGATAGTAATAGTAAATTCCCATAAAGGGGAAACTGTGGACATAATGTCCCATTCATTAGGCGTTAATTTTATACCTTCATGAAAATGTAATAATGTTTAATTTTAGTAAAACTAGCTATATGTATTTCTATTTGGTCACCACTATATGGAGAACAGTCTACTGCGACGTTTCACCTAGGTCAACAGCTTTAGTTGCCATTGTTACTAAAAAAAAAAGAAACGGGTATAAGCACATTATTTTATTGGTAATGAAGGAGTAATTCCTGTTGCGATTTAGCTAGGATTGCAATTTTAAGCCAACTATTTATTAAAGGTGCTTTTCTAATTAATGTTTTGAATTGGGCTACAGTCATTTTTGCGGGAATGTTTCGTTCTGGCGTTTTAAATGAAACCATTTCTTCAGGTTCAACTCGAATAATTAAGTTTTCGCATTCGTATAGCACACGGGGTTCATCGAGCATATTTGCCCATATAAAAAAATACTTCATGAGAAATTCCCAATCTGCTGTACGAATGAAAAGACTGTACACTAAGGATACATTGTGACGTGAGTCATTTGAAAATTTCAAAAAATGCACACATAATTTTGAATGTGACACTGTTGTTAACAAATTGTCCATTAAATCAAATAATGATGATGATGAGTCAGCCATTATCGTTTTGTATTCACAATAAAAACAACAACACTTAATATCAGGTAAAAAAAAGATCTGTCAGAAGTAAATGTATTTAAACTTTGTGTTACTTACATTGATATTTAAAAGAATTTGATTACGATTAAAACTTGAAATTATTTCACAGAAAAACTTACCTCTCAAAGATTCGTTAAATGTTGTTATATTTAAACGCTATAGCTTTAGGACACGGGCATTTTATCTTTAAAAAACTAATCATGGTTGAAAACATAAAAAAAGTCAAAGGTTACTCACATGAGTGGATGTGCGTTCAGCTGTAGATACTCAAAGAAGCCTTGGCATTGAACTTGACTGTATGTATAGAAAAGCGTGTTATTGCCACATTCATCAGGTTGTCATTTGTATTAATGACATCCGCATGCATGTGCTCAAATACCTATACATCCGAGATACTATTAATTACGTTTTTCATCATTTATCTATGTAATGTTCGACTTTCCTCGTTTCGAAAGTTATTCACGTTGCCGACAATATTTGATATTTGAGTCAATTGATCGTATCCTTCACTTTTATCCTTATTTGTCTAGGTGGTATAGAACTTCCCTCGATTTAATAGCTACTTATCTTCCCATTAACGACAAATATGTAGGCCACGCATTTCGCTTTAATGTCTTCCTCTTTTCCTTTACAATTCATCTGAATGAAGTCAATTTGGTGTACGCGTTTAACCTTGTAACTTTCTGGTACCATTTTCCCCCTTTATGCTAGCACGTTATCATTAAAGTCGGAATTTGTGTATTTTACGTGTCCTCTTTTCTTGTATTTAATCTACTGTTCCATAGGTGCACATTTATCTCTCATTTCACACCAACATGTCACTAGTAGAACATCAGACACCATTCTGTGAGATTAGTTTTAAAGAAGTTATGCCTAGATTTTTAGTAAGTCGTTCTTTTTTTATAGAAACTATTGAAACTGCATTTTCCCTCTCTCTTACGTTATTTTCATTTACTTAGATGCATGAACCTACATTCCGGCAGAAACCAGGATTTACCCCTCTTTATACAACGTTGTGCGATTATATACAGGTTAATTTGATTTTGCACATTTCTCTCCATTTCATTTACTAATTTTCCTTTATATCCAATTTTTATTTTTTTGTTCTATAGCTCAGTCATTGGGAACAAATAGCAATACTCTCCCAAATCGATGTTTGCTGCCCACAAGTAATTTTTGTTTGGTGCTCTTTCATTCCGACTTTTCAAGAATTTTTTTGTAGTGCGATTTGACCCTTCCCATCATTGTAACTATACACAGCAATAATGTTGTTTGCGCTACTGTGTGGAAGTTGGATGCGGCCTATGCCCACAATGTGACCCTTGCTCGATGTGCGGCGTACTTTCGTCTGTTAGTATTCTTTATTCCCACCATATTGTGTTTACGTCTTTATGACCGCAGCTGTATTTTGTGAGAGATTTATCACCCTAAGGACGATACGGTGCTGCTTGGATGGTTAATAGCAGCACATTAAGGTAGATAAAACGCCCAGCCAGAGGTCTCCGTGGATCAGAAGTAGTGTAACAACGTTTAGAGCTACGAAGTAATCAGTCGGAAACATTTGGTTAGGGGGACTGTAAAGTTTCTCTCCTCTGGTTTATTGATTGGCGAAAGTTCGGCAAGTTTGGGTTGTACAGAAAAACAAGAATGGGGCAACGATCGTTATGCCATACATGGCGTTGTGGAATTAACAATGTTTCACACACTGGGATAAAAAATAGGCTACTGACTGGTAAACACAGGCATAGGGGAGTTAGCGGTTATGTTCGGCTTAAACTTGGCCATCATGATGTAAGGAAATAGGAAATTTTACAACTTACAGGTTTGGCTTGGAACAGCTCCAGGTGATTCCGGATTCTTGTTTTGCTACTCACAGGACTCCAAGTCCAACCCAGTCTCTGGGAGAAAAGGAACTTTTCCACACAATCATATCCAGGACTCAAGGGAAAGACATCATGACCTTGCGGATGCAATTAGATTATCTCCCCAATGCTGTTTTGGTAGATACATAACTCAACATACTCAAACAAGAGTAGAGGGAAAGAGCTGACTTTCCATGGACTAGGGTGAAGGAGAACAAGATGGGAGCTCAATTTATTTCAAGTAACAAAAAAACAATAGTACACTACCATAACAATGGTCAGCTACATCAATACAACAATTAAAACTTGGCAGAACTTAATCTGCAGGTTAGGGAGCTTAATTGGCCAAGGGGAATGGCCCCATGGACAGAAAGGATAGAAAGACTCCCTGATATGTTTTACTACATCGTCTTCAATCGGTTTGATCGTTGGACTGTTGTTGCAAACATTATTTCAGTCTTACGAGACCATTTTCTGATTTAACATCACACAAACCATTTAAGTTACTAATTCACGATTGGCTTGGTCTTATTGTAAACTATAAACAATATTAGGCAGTGATTTTGAAGGAACAATGCTAGGGGCATTCGGTCAAGATATTCATCTTCATCTTGAACGTCTTTCTTTTGACGGTGTGTGCAATCGGGTGTTGGTTTCTGTCCTACAGTATTTTTGCAGATGCGCTGTGGACAACAGATAGACGTGAAAAGTGCAATTGCAGCACACAACCCATTATCACTTCAATGATGACAGCGAGCAAAACATGAAGGGATTATGCGATGGTGCTCGGCGATCAACCCGATGCAGAACCATCATGGGACGGGTATACCGAGATACGCTTACAACCTATTCCGAATGGACCCATACACCGAGACCTCAACTACCATTGCCGACACCTCCCGCTGTCCCGTCAACCTCCACCACTGAGTCTAGTTTCAACTTCTCACTGCTTCCACCCCTTCCACCGGGTGTGATGAAGGTTGACAGCGGCTATATAGCACCACTAACAACTGCAATGATCAATGTACAGCGACTAACATCAATCGGTATAACTTCGTCATTGATTGACCGAATGCGAACCTGGCTTCGCCTGGTAGCCAGACCTACTGACGGCTATGTATCGGTAAAGTCTTGCTACGTATATTACTTGTGGGGTCAACATGTTCGTATGGAATATTTATCGGAATCTTCCCTATTTTGTTTTTTTACAGTAAATTCGGTGACTGCTTCATATGCATTGCTTCATCTACCTCGACTTTGCTACCGGCCTTCCTGATTTAACGACTGGATGAAAAAGAACATGTGTATTTTGTGTATTGTAATGCTTTCACAGTTAATCACAATGATCCCACCCATCATTGTTCTTTACTGTTTGGGTCTAATATTATGTAAAATACACAGCAAAAACATACACAATAAACTGAAAACAGGTTCATTACACTTTTGGGGCGGGCTCATGACTAAAAGACCTTAAGAAATTATCTTTATCTACAAATTTTATTTTGAATTGTACTTAATAAATACGCAACTTTGTGAAAATTATTATTTTTATAAATTGTGTACATAATGCCTTTCTTAATTGTATTACAATAGAATCATCATTTTTAACTTTAGTATTTATTCTAAAATATTGATTCTATTGTAGAGATTTAGTCCAGGCAAAAGTTGCCACGGTTTGTCCTCCTTAGATGAGCTAGTTTTAGCTATTTTCTCTTTGGTGAATTTCGCTCATCTCAAAATAAAAAAAAATAAAAAAAAACAATCTAGCTTTCTTAGTATTAGACACACGTTTTTACGTGTGTCTGATGCTGTCATTAGGTTTTAAAAGATTTATGTATGGTTACAAATTTAGTCATTTTTTGCAAAACCGAAACTGAAAGTTATTCACTCCACCTACACTATGCTACTGCGAACTGATATTGGTGCCGCCATCTGTTGCCGGTCCTAAGCTTTAATTTAACATTTTTGTGTTCTGACGTGCCCGTGCACGTCTGTGTGACGTCACAGGGATGTTTTTCAGTTTCTATGCCAACTGGTGACGTGTTGTTTTATTTTCATCGAATTTTAAAGGAAGTGACATTGTACTGTTTTAGACCCGTACTTATTTCTGATTGGTTGGTACGTCACGTGTACTGTGACGTCATGTGTTGTCATACATTAACATAAGTTAAACCGGAAGGTTGTCCTGTTTTACTAACTGCCCTACCACACTACTGACCTCTAATTGTAGTTTTTGTTTATTTCGCAGGAGATTCAATATTATTAGCATTATATATATATATAATAATAATATAATATATATAATATATATTATATATAATAAATATAATAATAATAATAATAATATATATATATATTATATATATTATATACATATACACATAACAGACAGAACAGGCAGAACAGACCAAATATCTGAACATACCTGAAATGTCGGTTGTACTGGGAAATGTGTTATTTCTTAACTGCAACAAGTTTAAAGGGCTAACTAGGGTTCACATCAGGAAATATGAGGAAAACCCGATCACCTTTGTACCGACAGCAACCGGTGTTTGTTTTACAATGGAAGAATGGTACCTGATGGTACCGATGTTTAGTGAATGGATGGCGGTTCTGTCTAGCCCTCGCCACGCACAGATCCTGTACTCTACGCCCAGGTTCGACGGTTCCTATTTCACTGTGAACAATGAAAGAGTACTCAGTATCATACTGCTCAGCAAGAGGAAGATTGAACAATTTAAAATAATCCTGGATTCTTTCAAACAGATCGAGGAATGGAATCAGGAATTGAACTAATGCGAACAAATGAACGAATAGCATACATGCTAGTATAATGACGGTCACGTGACCCGAGCTAACGTGATATGTATTGGTAGTATTGGTAGTATTGGTAGTATTATCCTCGTCGGGACTGCATCGAGGTGACACGTCCGTCATGGTCCACATCTGGGAAGCGGAATGTATATATATATACTACATGTATATAATATACTACATATGTATTGGTAGTATTATTTCTAATAATAATAATAGTAGATATATATTATTACTATTATTATTATTAGAAATAATACTACCAATACATATGTAGTATATTATATACATGTAGTATATATATATACATTCCGCTTCCCAGATGTGGACCATGACGGACGTGTCACCTCGATGCAGTCCCGACGAGGACAGTAAAATATCTCAAATTAACACCCGTCGGGACTTATGTAACCTACAGTGCGCAGATATGCCTAACCCTCATTGAGAAAAAGGATTGTGCCAGTATATTGGAATTAATAACTGCAGAATTTCAGCTGAAATCCTACTGTATTGGAAAGTTTCAACACGCAACGCTCAACCCCTATTTGAGATTTGGATCGATGATGTGTTGAGCGGAATCAAAACCATTTCGGACAGTGCAATGTTCAGCATCACCCCTTTAAGGAGCAAAACAACACGAAAGAATTGTCTACTAGACCTTTAGAAAAATGACAACAACCTGACTGACGACGACAAGTACACGCTACCTTTCCATATCCTATTTCCCGGTAGGCTGTCCAAACACCAAAATTGGGAGTATGACATCAGGGATCCTTTTTTACTGAAGTTTTCAGAACACCATTCATACATATCTGCCTGTGTTATCACTCCGTCGTATTACAATAACCATAATTATAACCATGTGTAAGAGTACCCGTAAAAAATAAAACAGCTGGATTACAAAATGAGTAGAAATGTTTTCAGGTTTGTGTTTGTCATTATTATTAGGTTAGTTTCTTTAGTACATTTACAAAAAAAAAGGTTAAAACCATCAAAGAATCCTTTATACCACTCCTGACCTACAAGAGAATGATTTTCTCTGTCAGGAGCTATATAAAGGGGGTGTAGAAAGGAGTGAACATTCATTCATTCATTCATGGACGCTAGGATATACCATCCAGCAAACCATTTCTTCAATAGTTGAAAAAGTTCGACCATTGTGAAACTAATTTTAAACTTGGAAGAACTCTTTTCTCCACCGCCCAAGTCCATCTGTTATTGTCACAGAGAGGACCAACCATTTTTCGAGACTTTAAAAGAAGCGAGCCTGATTCCTGTTCAATTTTATTATAATTCAACAGGGAGATTTACAACAGTGTACCACGCGATGCCATTTTGATTTTGGACAACATCTTACACACGTTACCATCGGATTTAATATTATGAGGGAGTCATCACAGACAAATAACCATGGTTAACGTAGTGCACAATCTATTTTCAAAATAACTAAGAACAATATCTCTCAAAACGCATTTATTCTGGTTGTTCAAATCCAGACGAGATATAAGCCAAATCAAGGTCTTGGCCGGCCATCTAGGAGTTAAGAAAGAGATTTTAGTATCAGTTTATAAAGAAGCAACTAAAAAGCTCGGTGATTTTCTTTTAATTGACCTACATACTTTGATTCCCGAGGCTATTAAAACTGGCGATAGCCAGTGTTAGTAAGGGTCGACCTAGGATCGCTGTGTTAAACTCAGCTTTGAGAGCTTATAACTCCGTCAAAAGTAAACATCTTTAAACCAAATTTGGAATCTAGCCTTGACTAGTCAAAGCCTGTCTGCAGTCCAAATATTGTGAAATTCGGTCGAGCCAAACCCGAGATATGGAGAGGGGCCAAATAGACAACTTCTTGTTCTGCCTCTTCTTGTTGTTCTGGGGATACTTTCGTCTGTCCTCTCTACAGGGCAAACTATTTGTCCTATAGAGCTGGTTATTAGCTCATTTTACAGGTATTGCTCTGTAGATGTGCCCTTTTCATAAGGCCTTTTCTAATTGGGCAAGTGATTCAGGGGTTACGGAGCTCTAAATGACCAGATTGATTGTTTTACACTGTTTTAAACATTGTTATTATGCAACAATGCCAATTAGCAAAAACCAGCTGCAAGACTTAGTCTGAAGCCAGTGTTAATAAGGGTCAGCCTTGGGTCTCTGTGTTAAACTCTCAACTTTGACCGTCAACTGCACTGTTTTACAGTTTAGCTGCAATTCTAAAAGTAACACGAATTTACAAAAACGGAACGTTAAATATTTAGAGAAAGGGCCTAAAAGTCAAAACCTAGAAGGAACACGGACAAGCTTTGACGGTCAGGGTCTAGGTCAAAAATTTTGTCAGTAAGAGGCTGGGTCATTAGACCCTTACTACTCGGTGGTCAGCAATAAATATATTTTGGCAAAAAATTGTAAATCCTCCTACAAAGACCCATGTGATGATCCAGTGGTAGTACGGTATACGTTTCCTGCTTTGCTTTATGTTGAAAATTATTTTTCGATTTAGTAACAAGACAGCATATTCGAAGCAGAGAGCATTAATTTGGTTATCCTCTGCCATAAATCTACAAAATATAATAAAAAAATTTTAAAGCAGCAAAAGACAAAATGCCAAACTTGACAAGAAAATTGTACTCTTAAATTTCCATAACAATATTTGAAGAACAAAGAAAACCTGCTACAACCGTTCATACACACGTTCTGTCCGAACAGACTAGAAATAAGCTAACCACTGGGTAGTAAGGGTCAAATGCTTACCAGCCTCTTACTGACAAAATTTTTCACCTAGACCCTTACTGTCAAAGCTTGTTCGAGTTCCTTATAGGTTTTGACTTTTAGACCCTTCCTCTAAATATTTAACGTTCCGTTTTTGTTTATTAATAAGGTTTCATTCAAACATCTTTACATCATCTATAATGGTGTACCAACCAAAATGAAGCCTAGTACAATTTTGGATTTTGTTCCTTTGCTAGAAGTATTAAATTCTAAAAAGACTTCCTAACGAGTGCAGACAATTTTACTACACTGTCCCAAAATAACAGAAGTGCTGTGCTTAGTGTTATTAAATTTATTAAATGGCCGTGTACCTTTAACGCCTATTCAAAAAAGGACTCTAAAGAAATACAAGAAAGTGCTTTTGAAACTAGCCTC
>JAHWFP010009647.1:58956-84599 GCA_023313725.1 Lithobius niger
TCTAAAACAGGTTATCAACGTTCATTGTTGCAATAAGAGGACAATAACTATTACTTCTACCGATTCCCCATCTTTGTCTGACAATGAAGAAGCACGCGACTTCAATAATGATGTAGTGCACGGAGTAGTCCAACAATGCAAGGCTGAAAGGGAAAAAAGTTTACTTTTCCGCATAGTGTTATTTTATGGCTTCGGATTTGGTATTCACGGATATGTTTGATTTGTCGGTTTATGGAGATATTTCGAAAGAGATTACGTTATATAATGTTGGAGATGGTTTGCCTTTTTATTTGCCTTCTGGTAGACAGAATCATCAATAAATCTATAAAATAAAAATAAAAAACGTTTAAACAAAGACTTTTTTTGGTGATCTGTAACATAGATTAGGTCAAAATAAGCCATGTCCCATAAAAAAGCTCCTCAAAAAAAAGCTTTCCCTCCCCACCCTTTTTGTTTGTTTACTGTTCAGTGGGCACCTTTGTCGTTGCGTCTGACATTTACATGGAAACTAACGTTCTCCACAAGCAAACAAAAATGTACCGTCGAAACTACAAATTTTATAGAAGGTTTTAAAGGAGCAACTATACATTTTTACAATATGGGTGCCGTATTGTAATGAATTTAAATGCTTTAGATGTTGCCTATATTTCCCGTTTTTTTTTTTAACGGTGAAAAATAACTTGCCATTTGTAAAGTAAACTAGCAGGACCCATGCATGCTGCACGGTGTATTGAGCCTCCCAGTCTTAGCCTCCACCGATGTTTGGTCATCTTAGGAAAGTAAATCGCGTATGAAACATTTCATTCATTAGTAGACTGATCCTTCATTCGCCCCTCCTCTTCCCCTTATGTTCGCCCCCCCCCCTCCCGGGCCCTTACTGTAAGTTAATTTCCGTGATTGTCTCCTGGTCGTAGCCCCTTCCGCTGTTTGGTTTTCTTAGTTAAGTAAATCGCGTATGCAATATTTCATTGATTAGTAGATTGATCTTTCAATTTAAATAGCCCCTCCTCTTCCCCTCCTTTTGTGCCCCCCCCCCCACCTCCCCCTCCAATGCCCTGTCTGCCAGTTAATCTCCATGATTGTCCCCTGGTCATAGCCTCTGCCGGTGTTTGGCCTTATTTGGAAAATCAATCGCGTTTGCAATATTTCATTAGTACAACCAGATCCAGAAAATATGCATACTCAATGCTAAAAAGCCGTATCACTGAGGCGTCAACTTAGAAACAATTCACGTCGGCACCACGCACCACCAAATTGTTGCAAATATTTGTCCTTCATTTGCTCACGAATGCAAAGATTGTTGTCGCCCATTTGAAAACAAATCAACTTCGCTCTCCAATTCTGTATCTATATATATCTAAATATCTATATCTATATAAAATAAATGCTCCTTTCCATCATACCCATGAGGGGCCTCGAAATTTATGGCATATTGTCGTTTTGTTTGAAGTTGTCTGCCTTTAGTCGTTTTTTTTAGTTCAACAACAAAAGTTCAAGTCAAAACTTATAGGCCGCCAACAATGCCACATTCAAGCGACCAGATATAGTTTGCAAGGTAGCAATGATTCTCGACGTGCATCGCAATTGTAGTCAAGTTTAAAGCTATTGTTGCACGTGATTTTACAGTAATGGATTTTCACTTTCCTTTTCTTCCTACTTTTGCCGGCTTGAGTATTATATTAGTAGATTAAATGTACGCAATGGTACGTGTAACACGGGTTTCGTTAAGAAATTATTCGAGTGCCTCAGCACCGGTGCAGAGAACACCCCTTTTTCATTGTTGTGTCCTTCATCGTTGTATTGTAATCGAGTGCTGCGAACTAGTTCTCAGCCCCCGTTCATTGTTGTGTTCCTGCCTCCTTGTATTGTTACAAGAGGGCTGACAAGCGGATATCGGTAGATAAGTAAGTTATCACCACACTTTTAAATAATGACAATATGTTATCATCATACTTTTTGAAAGAGGCAATCCTCCAAAGAAAACAAACACCAAATTTTATTAGGTACTAGCATGACCCGTGTATGCTGCACGGTGGATTGAGTCTCCCGTTCTAAGCCTCCCCGGGTGTTTTGTCTTCTTAGAAAGTAAATTGCATATGTAATATTTCATTCATTTGTAGACTAATCCTTCAATTTTACTCACCCCTCCTCTTCCCTTCCTTCTGCCCCCTCCCCTCCTCGGCCCCCTGCTGCAAGTTAATCTCCGTGATTGTCTTCTGGTCATACCCTGTCACGATGTTAGGTCTTCTTAAGAAAGTCAGTCGCGTTTGGAATATTTCACTAGTTCCGGTGTTTGGTCTTCCCTTCCTTACCATACTCTCTCACGGGGACAGCGTTAACAGGACATTTCCACCGAGATTTTTGGTACAGACCCAGTAAAGACGCATACGTGTGTTTTATTGAATTTCTTCTTAGAAAAGTAAATCGCGTATGCAATATTTAATTCATTAGTAAACTGATCCATCATTTTTACCTGCCCCTCCTCTTCCCCTCGGCCTCTTCCCCTTTTTTTCTGCATTTTTTCCCCCCCCCCCCCCCCCCACCCCCACCCCGGTACCCTACTGCAAGTTAGTCTCCGTGATTGTCTCCCGGAAATAACCTGTCCCTGTATTTGGTCTTCTTAAGAAAGGCAATAATGTTTGGAATATTTCATTAGTACATCCAGACCCAGAAAACTTATAGGCCACCAGCTAAAATACCGTTTCACTGAAAAAGTCAGCATTCAGTATGCAACTTGCTGCAAGGTAATCTCCGTGATTGCTTCATTGCTTTATTGTGAGCCGTGGCCCGCAGCCATGCGCTTATCCTAAATACAAATTACAAAATGTAAAACAAAATGCAACTAACAAAATGCAAAACATACAAAACACCAAATACGAAACGTTAACGTTAAACATACACTTTCTTGACACTTTTTTCCATGATTGCTTCCATCAACTTAGAAACAATTCACGTCAGCACCACACACCATCAACTATTTGCAACTAATTTTCCTTCATTTGCTCACACATGCAAAGATTGTTGCCGCCCACTTTAAAACAATTCAAGTTCGCTGTCCAAGTCACATCTACGAAAGAAATACGCCTTTCCATGGTATCTGGCTACCAATTTCGAGGCCCATTAGGGGGCCTCGAAATTAACAACTTATCGTCGTTTTGTTTAAAGTTGTCCGCTCTTAGCTGAAACACGGATTCGTTTTTTCTTAGCTCAACTACGAAAGTCCAACAGTCAAAACCTAGAGCCCGCCCACAATGCCACAATCACGCAACCAGATAGTTTGCAAGGTAGGAATGATTCGCGAAATGCACTATTGTAGTCAACTTTAAAGCGACGTGTTTTTACAGTAATTGAATTTCACTCGCTTCCTTACTTTTGCCGGAATGAGTATTATTATTAGTAGATGCTCAATTGAAAATTCAATCGAAATCTGATGTTTTCAAAAATAAACGACGTATTTTTTCAACCATCGTCTGTGAAACTTAAATGATTCAGGGCATGCCAAAGCCCTAAAAATACTCACTCCCTACTGCGTACTTCTTTCAGTATTTTTTTTTTCACTTGCCTGAATCTTGTAAGAAACCTAATTCGTCGGAGTTCGACTAAACCAAAGTCCAAAGGGTTTCTGGTCGGAAGGAACTAGCAGACGTTAATTCTCCACATCTTTGATCGACCTAATAAAGTAAATCATCATCGCTGGAATTAAACAAATCCGACATGCCTAACTCTATCAGTGGATTTTCCTCCATGCAGGGACGGCGAAAAGGGGGGGGGGGTGTTTTGATTAAATAATTAGATGATCATGGGCTAATTTAGTAGCGTAAGTATTATACCGCAACAATCATAGTATTGCTATTGAACTGAATACTTAGCTCAATTATTGAGCTTGGTCGTAGCTATCGGCTCACGGCTCTAGCTCGACGGTGAAGCTCCGTCCAAGAAGCGGCACGGCTCCTGGCCTTGCGTGCTTTTCGATCGGCAACTTCAGGAAAGCGGCTGACATGAACTCGTTAAGCAACTGGTGGACCACTGATTTCACGCATTCCGAAATTCAGTTTGTATACTGTAGCGTTATCATTCACGATCGCTCCATTGTTGTATTTATTAATTATAGCAATTCGAAGTATTGCGTAGTTTTGACAGCTTGGGCCCTTATCACCAAATGGGACCTCTATGCTTATCAATCATTCTATTGTTGAGTTCGGGTTCATTAATTGTTCCCCGTATTCGGCGCTTTGAGTTTATCTGCCGATATAATTAACTGTCCCGAGTGGGAGTGATTTATTGTTATTCTTTGAAGTGATCGATCATGAGCGACGATCTTATCATAATTAAAATCTACTTCTATTATCTACTTCTTCTAAAATTTCTTCCGTTTCTTGCTTATTTAAATCTGGGAACGTGAATCTGTTTCAAAATTTCCCATTCCGCATGGAGTTCTGCCTTAGATTTGGGCTTGGGACCGTCAGCTAGTCTACTAGCTGGCACCTCTGGTGAGCTTTCACTCAGTTTGGATTGGTTTCGGGAAATCTCGATAGGACTTGAGATTTGAGATACCTCAAATATGAGATATGGTTGCGGTTTGAGACTTCTCAATGGAACTTGTTATGGGGAAGTTTGAATTTGATGAATATAAGGAAGCGTCATCCTCGTACTCGATAATACCTGTCGTGCACGTGCCTAGGTTAGTACCCGCTTTTAGTTCTACATCAAATCCATTAAAATTAATGCACATCACTGGAATAACACCTGTGGGAGTCGTGTTAACAAGACTGTGAGCAAGACGTACAGGAAATTTGCCGTTTTCAGGTTGGAATACTCCTGTCTGTACTTCGGGATATGGGAAATGAACACTTCCCATTATCCTGCTGTCACAATTTGATGGAATTATCTCATCTCGTAACAAAGATACAGTAATGTTTATTAAATGCTGTTTAGGTGTACAGTTCCATGTAGATTTAGGATGTTCATCGGTCTCCACATCTGTGGCTAAGTTAAGTGACGCTACATAAATATGACTGGGTTTATAATTTTCCCTGTTTATTATTTCCTTATTTTGATTATAGGCGACATGAACTAATTCTGATGATGCTGACATTTGAAATTTTAAATCGCCTATAGTTAAGACGTTATCAGGGCAATTTAATGCTAACGAATCTCACGCAAAATGACGAATTTTCTCTTTAAAATGGAAAATACTGAACTTTTCCCAAATTTTAACACCTGAAGTTGGCAATAATTCGACAGAGGCTATTTTAAACGTAACCACAAACAATTTCATAGAAAATTAGTACTACTATGACTAATAAACAAGATGCACTGAATTCAGTTTGGCCTATAAACTGCCCAAAATTGACTAAGTTGCCACAATAAGAGGGTATATGGGTCCTTTAAATGCAAGTAACCTTTAAATGCACACGAGATAATACACTTGAAAAAATATTTCATAGCATTGAACATGTCAATCAGCAATTTCACAAAACAATCGCTAGCAAAGGGTTTAAAGGGTTTAACGAGCGTTAACCACTCCTGGTCATCTGCCCGAAGCCCTAAGGCCCTATGTCTGCAATCGCTAGCATTTGAGCTAAATCAACAATGTTATTTTTCCAACAAAGCTTAAGTAGTGCTACTTTTCGTAAAATAGGCTACTAAATTTTCCCGCAAATTAAATTCCAAGAATTCTGTTTATAAATAAACCAACTATCGTTGTTTACGATAGGAAAATTCTTATTCGAATTTACCGCTAAAATTCAGCTTCTTAAAGACTGTAAAATGCGAAAAATGGCATTATTTCTATAAAATACAACTGAATGCTCTTAAATTTTTTTTTCGTTTTTCTTTTCCGGGGATTTAAGGGAATACAATCTCACTTATGATACCATTGTAATGTTCTATTCCAGTAAACTTAAGACCAGAACAAACATCATTACCAGGATAGCAAAAGGGTAATCAATTGTATAAAAGCAATAATTATGTACAGAAGACTAAATAATAAGCAATCATTCATCTAATACTGGGTGTTTAATCGACACTCCGGTGTACACAATATTGACCCCACAATATGACCAATTAAATCAGTGACAGGTTGTTATGATTTATGGTATCGATTACAATTATCAGCAATGAGTCGAAACGAATGGCATTACTGATTAAGTCGAGCGGAAAACTAAATCATTATTATATCTCAATAATAGCTATTGCTATTGAACTGAATACTTAGCTCAATTATTGAAGCTCGGTCGTAGCTATCGGCTCACTGCTGTAGCTAGACGGTAAAGCTCCATCCAAGATGTGGCACAGCTCCTGGCCTTGCAAGCTTTTCGATCGGCGTCTTCAGGAATGCGCCTGACGTGAACTAGTTAAGCAACTGGTTGACCACTGATTTCACGCATTCCGAAATTCAGTTTATATACCGTAGCGTTATCATCCACGATCGCTCCATTGTTGTATTGATTAATTATAGCAATTCGAAGTATTGCGTGGTTTTGACAGCTTGGGCCCTTACCACCAAATGGGACCTCTATGGTTGTCAATCATTCTAATGTTGAGTTCGGGTCCATTAATTGTCCCCCGTATTCGGCGCTTTGAGTTTATCTGCCGATATAATTAACTGACCCGTGTGGGAGTGATTTATTGTTATTCTTCGAAGTCATCGATCATGAGCGATGAGTTTATCATAGTTAAATCTACTTCTAGAAAGTAATTTAGGTTCTACGAAATGTCGTAAATATTGTCAACTGGTAAGGCCATCCTTTGAACTCTAACAATAGGTATAATTTCACTGGTTCTGGTTACAATGATCTTACCGCCTCTCGGTCGTCTTTGAAAATGTACTCCTAATTATATTCAGTTATTTGGAGTCAATTTGATCTATCCGAATAAATATTCGGTTCATTCAATTAAGAAATGTATAATATTTATGCAAATTTGTATCCAATAAATTAGTTATATTGTTTCTGTTATAAAGACTAATTAAGCCATTAATTAATTCTTTACACTCGCAGCGAAGAATGCAGCTACTGTCTCAGCGATCTCTTGGAATAATTAATTTTAATTTTTATTGTATTAGTATTTTATATTGTTGATCTCATGGTAATTATTAAAAAATTAGTACATGCACACACAGAGATGAAACTTAATGATTATTGAGAGCGCGCAAAACATCATATACTGGGGGTCGCAGTAAATAAAGTTAACAATTATTCAACAGAAAATCTCCTAGGTGCCACATATTAAAACGGATTTTTACCAAGGGATTGACTAACGGTCAGTAAATAGACCTTTGGGGCCGTAATTGATGTGGTGGATCAAGAAAAACGGTGCTGGGAGGTATATCCCTTTAAAACGAATTTTTAGCAAGGGAAAGACTAACGGTAAGTAAATAAACCTTTGGGCCCATACTTAATGTGGAGGATCGAGAAAATTGGTGGTGGGAGGTAGATCCCTTTAATAGTATGCTCAGAACATTCAAAACACACCTGGGACGTGCTTGGCAAGCACCGAAATTTTAATAAAATTGTCCCTTCTATCTTTACCCATGACTGTAATTATCCTTCACCCTCACGCTCACCCTACACCCGGTGCACAAGGTTTACAAAATTTTCCTAGGTGGGAGCCTACTTCCCTAGGTATGACTTTACTGCATGCATTCACATTCAGCTCGATTCATTACTAAATACACAGAGAGTCAAACTATCTACCAAAACTACACAGATAACAGTAAAAGTAAGAACCTGGGTCCATGTGAAAAGATTGAACGAAATCTCAAGGCACTGCGTCCTTGACTGTGTACTGTATATCTTTATAATTAACCATGGCCAATACTAACTGGCCCGCTCTACAACGATATTAGTGGGTAGACAAAATGACCGCCACGTGTGTTCATTTCGTCGAGGTGTGTTCTTCGAGGTGGCGTCTTTGAACGGAGAAACGCGACAATGGCAGCTACTGACGGTTTTCAAAATTATTATTTTCAAGTAGATTTTGGTGGCAAATTTTGATTATCGTAGGTAATATCCCAAGAGCTAAGGAAATTATCGATAATTTTTTTCAACTCGAGTGTTTTCGCCCCTATAAACTCACGAGTGCTATTTAAGGCAGACATTAATATCACGAGTGCGAAGCACGAGGGAAATTATCTGCCAATAAATAGCACGAGTGAGTTTAATGGGCCAAAACACGGGTGTTGACAAAAATTTGATAATTTCCAATAGCTCGCGGGGTACTTAGTTAGAGAATTTGTTGTCATTTTTCATTATTCAGCACTCTAAATTACGTATGCAGAATTTAAAAAAAAATTTAAAAAGTCGCTGCTGCCCTCCAAATATTTTTTTTCTTTTTTTTTTTAAATTTTGACGAGCCTTATGTCAGCCGAAGCAATTAATGCTTGTATGGCTGAACCGGCTCAATTTTGAACATTACCATATTTTTTTAGAGAAGAAGAAATCTGGTAAAGGGAGGTGCCAGCCCGGGGATTCGACCCGGGAAACCTCCGATCATCGTCGGGGCCGAAAGATTGTCCAGAATAGCCAGAATACATCCCATAGCCTCTGAAGGAGCATGGTAGCCTCTCAAGCTACCCTGGCCGGCAGTCCTGGCGGGGACTTTGCCAAGGTCCCCTTTCAAGGGGGTTCGACCAGATCCGCAAACCTTCAGCAACCAGGCTGAGCTCTCTCACAGCTCAGCCACGATGACCACATTTGGCGTGCTTATTTGCACCCAGCCGCCAGGAATGAAATTGAGATTTGCCGCCGCTGAAATATTTTTCATTGGCGCACACCTCCAAAGATTTTTACTTTAAACACTTACATAATAATGAATTAGTAAATGTACATATTTTGACTTTTTCTAAAATTGCAAGAGTAATTGAAAAAAAATAAATAAATACTTACTGTAGTGGAGCGTAATAAATTTCAAAACGGTGCAGAGAATTTGTTGCTAGGTTAAGTTAATGTTAGGCCTAACGACGCAGTCCGGTAACGAGCTTCGCCACCGGATTCTACGTGTGGCTGCAGGCGTTGCTAGGTTACGAAAACAAACGACACAGTGAGTATTTCGAGAGAAAGGCCTTCCGGATTGTTTTTGGTAGGAAAATACATACTTTTATTTGAAATGAATTCCACAAACGTGTCGTAACATACCAATTGTGTAACATTTGAAGTGAGTGACTACCGAAAGCGTATAAACTTCAGAAAGCGCTCGCCATGTTTTGCACGGTTTTGCATTACACTGCATCGACCAATGAAAGCTACAGAATATTGCCTAACTGATTTAGTTTTAAATTTAGCCAATGAACATCGACTTACAGTGATAATCACGCAGTAGCTTTTGAAAGCTACTGCGTGATTATCATACGTAATATCCCAAGAGCTAAGGAAATTATCGATAACTTATTTTCAACTCGAGTGTTTTGGCCCCTATAAACTCACGAGTGCTATTTAGGCAGACATTAATTTCCTGCCAATTATCTGCCAATAAATAGCACGAGTGAGTTTAATGGTCCAAAACACGAGTGTTAAAAATATTTGATAATTTCCAATAGCTCGCGGGGTATTTAGTTAGAGAATTTCACGTCATATTTCAGTATTCAGCACTCTAAATTTCGTATGCAACATTTAAAATTTTATAAACGTCGCGCTGCCTTCCAAATATCGGCGCGCCGATTGGCACTATGGCCGCCAGGAAAAAAATTGATATTCACTGCCGCTGAAGAATTTTTCATTGGCACACACCTCCAAACTGTTTACTTTAAACAATTCCGTAATAATAAATTAATAAATGCAGTACATAATTTTATTTTTTTCTAAAATTGCAAGAGTAAATAAAATAAATCAAATACGGACTGTAGTGGAGCGTAATAAATTTCAAAACGGTGTTCAGCATTTGTTGCTAGGTTACGTTGACGTTAGGCCTAACGATACAGGCGGATTAACGGGTTTTGCCACCGGCTTCTACGTGTGATTGCAGGCGTTGCTAGGTTACGGAAATGAACGACACAGTGCGTATTTCGAAAGAAAGGCCTTCCGGCCTGTTACTGCTAGGAAAATACATACTTTTATTTGAAATGAATTCAACAAACGTATCATAACGTGTCAACTGTGGAACGTTTGAAGCGAGTGACTGCCAAAAGGTATCAACTTCAGAAAGCACTCGCCATGTTTTGCACGGTTTTACATTATGCTGCGTCGACCAATGAAAGCTGCAGGATATTGCCGAACTGATTTAGTTTTAAATTTAGCCAATGAACATCGACTTGCAGTGATAATCACGCAGTAGCTTTTGAAAGCTACTGCGTGATTATCACTAAGTCGGTTGTGATTGGGCGAATTTAGTACACGATCAAGTGAGCAAATTTCTGTCAGGGAATTTCTCACTGTAAGTCGGTTGTGATTGGGCGAATTTAGTACACGATCAAGTGAGCAAATTTCTGTCAGGGAAATTCTCTGTAAAAGCATTTTTAAATAGTTTTTAAAAATATCACTCAGCCACAGTTAAGCTATTTCTCTACATTTGCAAAAAAAAGCAACACGTGCGTTGGTGTAGTGTATGAACAGAGCAGCAAAGGACAGACTACTACTTCAGTTAAGGGTTCAGTGAGCAGCAGCTACCAGAGGCAGCTGCTGGCCTATTTGTTAATTCTGATAGGTATGCATGATGGGATCGATGCATACCTAATCTAACACTTGATTGGTTATTACAACATGGTATGTCAGATGACAGGTTAATTATAATAAACTAAGTAGCGCTGGCTAGACCCAGACACTTCACTCACCTCTGTTAAACTAGAAGTTACATTCTATAATTATTGTAATAACTACCTAAATTAGTTCCTAATTTAAACAATATAATTTATGTAAATTCACAAATAACAACTAATTTATTGGAACTTCTATCTTCTGTATTAATAAGTTAATAATATCCCTAATTAGAATATATTACTCTTCCCCCCCTTTTTTTCTATAAAAAAAAATCCAAAACGAAGTTAGCAATGGAACCAATCCAAAAGGGAACCCAAACATGCACAATGCCAAAAAAAAGGCATCATGCCATATTTACAAAAGAACATGCAACAACAAAATTAATAAAATAAAAACAAATTTGGCTGCACACTATCCCTAAAACCATAAAGATTCATCAGCTTTGGCTTTCCAATTCTACGGCCCGAACGCCATGACACAGGTGTCCCAACAACCGGACCTAAATCCAGAACAGATGACGATGGTAAGTCAACCTTACTCTGCGATGGCAGAGAAACGGAACACTGCGGTAGCCCATCAACACTCGGCAAAGGCCCAGAAACAGAAATTGTTGGCGATGGCCTGTCAACGACGCTCAACGAAGGCACCAGCGCGAGGGGATCATTAACACTCGCAGAATATTTTGTCGGAGAATTTCGAGACGGCGAAATCATGGGCGAAAATCAGCATGATGTTTCTCTGGCGAACAAACTTTATTTGGACTACGTTTCTGTGGAGTATTATGTTTACTTTCCTGAAGAACTAACGGTAAACTTGTAAAACTATGGCGACGGCCAGTTTGGCTAGGCTTCACTGGAACGTGCCCGAAGGCCTTAACCACGCTTCGAGGTGCACAGAAACTGGGTTTTCTTTCCAAATTTGGATGTCACCAGACTGATTGGACAGTTGATTGTCAACCACCGGATCATCAGCTATGCGGCTTCGCAGCTGAGAACGTTTTTCAAGCCAATTAAGTATTCATATGGACTTAGATGTTCTTCAACATGGCCGGGCAACCAATTTGGCGTCGCATTGGGCTTCGAATTTGTACAAAACACTCTGTTGCCGACTTGGTAAGTTGACTCGCTCATGTTAGCTGTCGGTTTTAGTTGATCCTCTTGTCTTTCAATGGTTTTATGGCAACACTTGGGAACATTAGAGTTAATCTAGTGCGAATGTTTCTTTTTAGAAATGCTTTCGATGACGATACACCTGTAGTGCAAGGCGGCTTATTCCTAGCCTGCATAAGAAAATTAGTCAGCGCTTTTTCTAAAGTTAGACCTTCAGTTAGGCTCGCTTTCAAACTATGTTTTAGCGCACAAACAAAATTTTCTGCAGCACCATTTCGGACTGGCGGATACAGAATGGATGTTACATGCCTTATTCCACATTGTTTTAAATAATTTTCAAACTCAAAACTTTTCAGCTGTGGTCCATTGTCGCTAACGTAAAACTTTGGGATAGCCATATGTAGCAAATAATCACTCAATATGCGTATCACAGCATTACTTAAAGTAGTTTTCATGTCATAAACAAATGGGAATTTGGAATGTGCATCCAAAATAACCATGTAGGTTTTACCATGAAATGAACCTGTAAATTCCAAATGTATTCTAGCCCACGGTAGGCCTTTCCCATACATGTTTCTTAGTTTTAGCACTAACTCACGATCAACTTGACAAGCCACACATTTGTTAACCAATTTCTCAATGTCATTATCCATTTTCGGCCACCATACACGGGAACGAGCAAGAGCTTTCACGTGCACAATCCTGCAATGACCTAAATGTAATTCCTCAAGCACTTGTTTCTGCAAAATTTCAGGAATTATCAACCGTGCTCCCCAAAATAAAGCATTACTATCAATAGATAACTCATATCTTTGAGAAAAATAAGGTTTCAAATCCTCCCTTTCTACCTTGTCAGGTCAACCACTATCTATTATAACGATAAACTGTTGCCAGCAGCTTGGTATGGTATTCAAGTTGGTCTGCCAAGATTGCAAGAGATTTTATGGTTTCTAAATTCATTACCCTCCAACCAGGAGATCACTTGGAAGAGGGTACATAGGGCGTAGGCATTCTTGATAAAAAAAAAATCCGCTGTTAAGTTATCCTTGCCGGGGATGTGCTGAAGCTTGAAGTCATAGCCATTTAAATAGATTGCCCTCCGCTGAATACATGCGGCTGCCATGGCTGGAAATGACACCTTGCTCCCGAACACCCACAGCAATGCCTTCTGATCCGTTTGCAGCACAAACCTCCTCCCAAACAAATACTGGTGGAAACGTTTGACCCCCAAACACTATCGATAACGCCTCCCTATCAAATTGGGCATAGTTAAGCTCCGCCTTTGACAGTGCCCTAGAGTCGAAAGCAAGAGACCTATCTTCACCATTTGGATAGGTATGAACTATCTGCGCTCCTATCCCTATGGTACTGGCGTCACAAATTAGCTTAATAGGCAGTTTAGGATCATAGTGCGCAAGCACTTTAGAACCCAGCAACGCAACCTTAGCCTTCTGGTCTGCATCCGAGAATTCTTTACTCCATTTCCAGGCATTCTTTGGGGAAAGTAACTTGTTTAATGGAGCCAGTATTGTAGCCAAATGTGGAACAAATTTCCCATACTGGTTAATAAAGCCTAAAAACTCCAAAATACCAGTATTACCTGGTTGATTTTGGTTTCTATTGCCTATAGAAAATAAACTTTACCTTTTTATAGCATTCTTCTTCTCAAATTACTGTTCAATCTAGAGGTATTAAATCGAAGATGTCCTTCCGGTTCGCTACCTACTGCACATCTTACTGCGCAGCCTCCATCATATAAAAGCCGAGGCGGAGAGATAAGCTCACCTTTTCGGACCTCTATTGTGCCCAAATGGTGACAACAGGGGAGGAGGGCGGGACCAAGGTAATGTATATTTCCAACAGGCAATAGAAACCAAAATCAACCAGGTAATACTGGTATTTTGGAGTTTCTAGTTGCCTTGAAAATATACATTACCTTTTTTATAGCAATCCCGCAGACTATGTCAAGGCGGCAGGCGCCATAGACTCAAGTTTCCTCAGATAGCGACGGGTTCCACTCACAAAAAATTTCAGTGTGTAAAAGGGGGGGGGGAGGGGTTAAAGTGCACGTCGGGCAGCAACAAATGGCCCGGTACGGTAAAGTCCCTCTGCTTGGTGGGACATCCCGGAGGTAATGGGACGTGAAGACCATGGGATGTCTCCAGGAGGCAGTTTCCATTGTTTCAGTGATGGGGATGTTGCTGTATTGAGCCCAGGATGTGGAAATTGCACGGAGTTCGTGGGCCGTTACTCTGATGCCTTCAGAGACATAGTTGTGTCAAGCGCTTCGTAGGCTTTGATGATGACACTTCTTTAGCCAGGTGGCGATCATGCGGGTGGAAGTGGTGCCGACCTTATTACTGAAGGGAAGGAAAAGTTGGGAGTGTCCCCGGCGGATGGGCTTGGATGCCTTAGTTAAAATTGAATTGCCCGAATAGGGCAAAGGGACCGCTCCTCTTCGTCCCCAAGGATGGAAGATAAGGACGGAATGATGAAGGGTGAGTCCTCTCGTTGGATCTGTGAGTTTTAGCACGGGATGATGCTTGTAAAGTCAATGTTATGCCAACGTAGTGGGGCAGGAAAAAACAGACTTTCTGTGACAGAGAGGGCTTGTAGTTTGCTACAGCAGAGACAGGCTGCCAGTGCTACGAGGAATACTGTTTTTCTTGTGAGGTGGCTGAATCTAGCCGAGTGTTGTGTTGCAAGAGGATCGTCGCCGAAGGATCGCCCTTTGGTGGATCGATCCCAGGCGGCTCGTCGGGGAACGTGTCCAACTGTAGAGTCTCTTTAGAGATGTCACGAGCCGTCTTGGACATGACCCAAGAACACACCCCACACACCAGAGGTTGTGAAGGGGCTCAAGGAACGGAGTGAGGAATGGTTGATCGATGGACGGTGGATCGAGTAGAGGATCGTTGGAAAGCGGATCGTTGCCAAGGGATCGTCATCCAGTGGAGCGATCCCAAGCTGATCGTTGCTTAGTCAATCCATGTGCAGTCCAATTAAAGCTGGCACAAGCCGCCCCGGACCGTAACCAAGTGCACGCCCTAAACATCAAAGATGTGAGGCGGCCCAAGGGACGGAGTGGGGAACGGCGGCTCAAGGACCGTATGATTGGAGGATCGACGAACGAAGAGCAATGGAAGAGCAGCAGCATCGTGGAGCAGCAGAGAAAAAGAGATCTAAGTGAAAAGAATGGATTGAGGACGAGATCTTGAACCTGTAAAGAGGTTCGCATTACTAGCCGTCTTGAAGACGGCATGTATGGCAGAATGGTACACTAGGATGGTGGTGCCTTTGAGTCCGATTTAAATAGAGTTGTGAAAATCGGAGATGGTCTTGCATAGGGGTGGATTGGTTCACTTGTTCCGAGACACACCAATGAATCCATCGTTTCCAGTGACTGTCGTAAATCTTATTGGGAGAGGATCTGACGGCTCGTGATGCGATGCGAGTGGTCTCGTTCTTAAGAATGCCAGGTGCTCGGAGGAGCTGGATGATAGCAGTCACCGGAGAAGTCGCAATGCTTGGTGGTTCGGGTGCAGGATCGATCCTTCGCATTGGGACAGGAGTTTCAGACGGCTTGGTAGCCGGTGCGGAGAGTCGATGAGGAGGGTGAGTAGTAGTGGAAACCAGGTTGTGACCAGCCAATTCGGAGGAAGAGGATGGCTTGTAAAGAAAACAGTCGGGACGATCCCCTCGATTGTCTTTAGTAGTTCTGGTAGATGAATCTCAAAGGATAAGGATCTCCTTGGAACGGTTGGTCAGGTTCATCGGAGAGGGATGGGTCTGGCGAATAACAAGAATCCTTGTCCGCAGGAGGGCCTGAGGAGGCAACTGAGTGGACAGGATGGGACGAGGCGGATCGTCCACGGCGGCAGAAGGACCAGCATCCTCAAGGGAAGGCTTGTGGCGCTTAAGGATTGAGGCAAGCCAAGGTGTCGTGTAATCAGATTGAGAAGTTTCAGCACTTTTTGCAGATAAGATATAGTTACAGCCACGAAACTGGCTGTAACTATATCTTATCGTGTAATCAGAAACTGGAGCCTTTCGTTTAAAGGTTTGGAGTGAGGAGTCCATGAGGGTATGTACTGGGAACGGAGTGAGTGGTTCACTGGTCCGCTAAGCGGTGGAATGTCCTGTTACCGAAGGACGAGATGAATGCGAGGACATATCCAGAGGAGTAAGTTGCGGTCCTGCAGAGGATGCCAACTCGGCAGCAACCTTTCGGGCTTTTAAGTTGAAGCTTTAAGCAAATGTATCGTTCCTTGGTACGGGAGTTCGTTGGCAGGAGAATGTAGGTCCCGCACTGGTGGAGATTGACTGCAAGGGATTGGGGACGTAGCTGCAGTGTCACAAGGTATAGGGACGGCTCAGAAAGAAGAGGATTGCGTGGTGAATGCGACTATTCCATAGAACCCTGGTTCGCAGTAAGTTCAAGAATTTCAACATTATCCGCAACCGGTGGGACCAGAGGGAGTGCGGAACGAGGAGTGGGGGATGAGGAGTCATCCCCTGGCGTCCCTTTAGCACGAGGCATAAGGACGGCGTTACCGAGGATGGGGTAAGATGCAGCGGGTGGCCTGAAGCTGGGAATGAGGTGAACAGCTTGGCGGGGTAGAGAAGAAAGGGCCTGGATATCGGTTCGAGGTCAAGGATCTTGCAGGATCCTAGCTAGCAGGATCTTGCGGGATCCTAGCAGGATCTTACAGGATCTTAGCAAGATTTTAGTACCCTGCAAGATCTGGTAGGATAATGAATGAACCTTCAAAACTTTAGGGTCCTGCAAGATCTTGCAACATTCTGCTTGGATCCTGTGAATCCTACTAGAATCATGTAAGATCCTGTCAGGATCCTGCAGGATCTTACAGGATCCATGCAAAACCTTAAAAGGTTCCTGCAAGATCTTAACAGGGTCCTGCAAGATCTTACAAGATCTTAGACAGGATCTCCATATTGAGGGAAGAAGAAAATACATTACCTAATGTGGTGGGAAGTGTCCTTTCCTGCCTCTGCCTCACAGACAAAGGTCTAGTAAGGGGAAGGAAGGGTGATGAGGAAAGTGATGTTGTTGTTCTGACTGGGAGCAAGTGACCCCCCTCCTCCCCCGAGTAGGGGAACGAAAGGTAACGACAGGAGTGTGAAAAGCGTCCTGTGAGGAACGCATCCAAGAGCCCAGGAATAGGGCTTGGGGAACTGTAGACTGGTTCGTGCAGGTCTGTCTTTGAGAGCTTATGTCCTCTTCCCGGAGGTATAAATGCGGGCGGAACTGGTAGAGGACCAGGAGCAGTAGGATGCGGAGGACTGGGATGGGGCATGGAGATAAATAGGATGGAGATCTCCGTCTGCAGGAGAGTTGGAGGATCGTCGTTGATTAGTCACGATGATACATAGTCTTGAAACGGGGACTTGCGCATAAAGCTCCAAAGGGAAGAATCCATGAGATAATGCACTAAAGACGTAGTGAGGGGCTGGTCGTCAACCGAAGGTTGTAAGGAATGCAAAGATAGAACCATGGAATCGGGAACGTGGCCGCAGTATTGGAAGGCAAGAGGAACGACGGCTTGGAAAGAGGGATTAGGAGAGGAACTGGTTGCTCCAGAGAATCCCACTTCGTTGTAAGGTCGAAACCCCCCAGTCGTCCACAGGAAAAGCGTGCAGTGGGGACGTAGAGTGAGGGGTGCTGAGTAAGGAACCATCCCAAGGTGTTCCCGTAGTCTGTGGTACTGCAAGAATGGTACTGTAGGACACGGAGTGTGAATGAAGGAATGTTCGTCCTCGTGGGATGCAGAATGTGTGATGGAGGATGCGGATGTGGCTGGAGGAGTGCTCGTCCCATGAGGTGCGGATGTGGCTGGAGGAACACCCGTCCTATGGAACGCGGACGTGGCTGGAGGGATGCTCGTCCGATGGGAATGTGAGTGCGGCCGTTCTTATATTGCACATCCTTTGGGTAGGATGGATGGTCCTCTGGAAGCAGGTGCCTGCAAAAAGTAAGGAACATGTCCCGAGGCAGGCTGGCTCCTGCGAAAGGCGCCTCTAGGTGCTTCTGTTGAGAAAGAGGATGGCCTGAAGAGCGACGGACAGGAGAACGTCCGATCGGCGATGTAACGCTTGCGAAAATAAAAGCATCCTACTTCGAGGAGAGGATGGATCGGTTGTCTGTCTATCCGCTCCTAAGGGCGGAGCAGAGGAAACCGGGAGCGAAGCTTCAACCGGGAGATACAAAGGCAGGAGAGGATAGTAAAAGCAGCTGGTCCTAAGGACCGGCGGATCCGTGAAGAGGATGGAGTAAGAATCTACGACTGTAGCAGTGACAAGATGTGTTTCGAAGGGGTGCAAGCACCCCCCCCCTCCTTCCCCGTTACCAGACTGAGGTCTAGTAGGGGAATGATGGACGACGTGATGTTAGTCGTGCTGATGGTAACGAGGAATGTGAGGCCGCAATGGACGTGTGAAGTACACAAAACCATCCAAGGCCAAAACAGGCCGCAGGGGAATTGCTTGAAAGAAACGTAGGTTGAGGACGGGCACGAGGATTGAATCAGTTGAGGAGCAGCGTGTAGCACAGCTGCAAAGGACGAAGGTCGAGGAAAGACGAGCGGACTGCATCGTCAGAGTATATATCAGAAAAGAGGGCTGCACACAGGATGCGCAGATGATGATGGGGCAGAGGGATATCATACCCCTTTAACTAAACAACGGCATCCAATGCTGGAGGAAAGGAAAGCGCAATCCGACAGTGAGCGGTGAAACAGCCCAATCCAGAAGGGCTGCGCAGAAGCAATGCGCAGTGGGGAGCCGCGGATGAGGAACATTGTTTATCTGAAACTGTCAGCGCACCGCCCAAACGCAACGATGACATGGCCGCCCTGGGCAGGAACCAAGGGGAACGGCAGAATCGAGGGACGGCGGCAGCAAGAAGCAGCGGACCAGTCAGAAGAGGAGCGGGATCGAGCGATTCACGATCCGTAGAAATCTTGAAAACTTCAACCATACCTGCAGGGGAAGGGTGCACTGAGGCTGGCAAAGTGGAGCGAGGAGCAGGGAGGACGGAGCCGTCCCTAGGAGCATCCCCCGTCCGCAGGAGGATGAAGATGTCGAGAAGCGATGTGAACAGCGCGATGTGTAGAGAAGAAAACGTGAGCTTACCGCTCCGCCTCGGCTTTTATATGATGGAGGCTGCGCAATAAGATGCGCAGTAGGTGGCGAACCGGAAGGACATCTTCGATTTAATTTCGCTAGATTGAACTGCATTTTGAGAAGGAGAATGCTATAAAAAAGGTAATGTATATTTCAAGGCAACTAGAAAAAGACTTTAACTCTTGGATGTTGGTAGGCTCACGTGGAAGCTTAATAGCGTCCAGAATGTTAGGTAGATTAGAAACTCCATTTTTGTTAATTTGGAATCCCAGATATTTTATCTTGTCTCTGTGGAGTTGGCATTTATTCTTCTTGAGTTTCAACCCGTTTTCAAGGCTTCTAATACTTTGAATAAAGTCTCATCATGGTCCTGGCCCTTTCCAGCTGCCATAATTTCATCAAAAAATGGGTCGGCCATAGAGATATCCCTAAGGACACATTCCATACGCTTTTGGAAAATGCTAGGAGCACATGCCAAGCCAAAAGGCAGTTTTTGATTCTGGAAAAGGCCTTTGCAACGGGGCCTTAGAATCCTCGTCAAGCTCAACTTACAGGAAAGCATTCGAAAATGTAATAATAATCGAAAATGTATCACACCCAGCTAGTTTCGAAAATAAATCTTCAGCTCTTGGGACAGGGTGATATTCTATGACCATCTGAGGATTTACTGTGCCCGAGTAATCTCCCACGATCCAGTCGTCTCCGTTAGGCTTAAAAACCAAAATCACAGGGGTAGCCCAGGCACTGCAATCAACAGGTTTCAGAACACCCTCCTGAACAAGTCTGTCGATTTCTGCTTCGACCTTCCCCCTGACAGCCAAGGGTACCGGCCGAGCTTTGCAGTATTTCGGAACTGCACCGGTTTTCAACTTTAATTTAGCCTTAAAATCCTTGAGGTTTTCCAATTCGGAATAGCAGTTTCAAGTTGGAAATGAACGAAAAATCGACGGTACTGTGATGCCAGCCCCTAGTAAAAGGGGCGTAGCTTTGTCTCTAACTATGATGAACCCTTTTAATTACACTTGATGCAAAGAAGACATTCCCACCTGTCGAATGAATAATATTTAATTGTAGTCATCTACTTAAGTTAGAAAGGTTGGAATATCAGTTGAAAATGAACGAAAGATCGAACGCTGACTGTGATACCAGCCCCTAGTAAAATGGGCATAGCTCGGTATCTAACACTGGTAGACCCTTTTAATGTACTTCTTAATGCAAAGAAGACATTCCCACATTTTGAATGAAACTAATTGAAGTTATCCAACATAATTAGAAACGACGTAACAGTGGTTACAAGTTATAAGTAGGGAAATTGAGACATCTATGGGCATCAAATAGGCCCAAATGGCCAAAAATGGCCGTTTTTCTCGAAAATCGTAGGAGATATGAAAAAAAGTAATGGGACATACATTATATAATACATTATTGAAAACAACTTTTATCGGAAGCATTTTTCTGTAACACTAACGGTTCTTGGACAAAATGGAAAAAAATTGAGCTTAGATTGAATGCCATTTTGTTCTCCATCTTTAATACCCAAGGTTTTCAGCTCGACGCCTTACAGAATCTTAAAGTGCACATCCTTTTAAGTAAGTTCCAGAAATAAAGTGCTTTACACCCCTCCGTGCAAGATTCACTCAAATTTCTTCCGGAATATAACGTTCATACCTTAACTATCTTCATTATTAACATTTTGTAATAAATGGAACATTAAAGAAACCAGATGAGATGAAGTCTTTACATGATTCCGGGTTCCAAACACTTTCTATTTGGTATATTTTTGAAGTTAATCGGAGCAAAATAGGCATTTTACAGATTTCATGAATAGACCTAAGATGGCGTTTAATATGGTGGCTTTCCTACACTTAGATTTCTTTAGACTTTTGATATGTTGTTGGAGATATTATTCTAGGTCGAAAAAACCTTACTTTATTTCTTTTACAATTAGTTTGATGTTTTCACCTAAAATGACTGGACTAAATGACAGTGAAGGTCACATGAGGGGCTAGATATAACGTTATACATACTCAATAATTCATCACATCGTGGACAACCAATACTTTCTAGTCAAATGAAGAATACACATATCTGTCAATAGATTACGCTTGTAATATCCACTTTTGTAAGCAATGTCAGGCTTATTACCCTCAGACTACACGTTGACAGAATGTTGATAGCTGACAGAATTTTCAGCACTGCAGCTTGGGGCAATGAAACGCATGCCATGAATATCATGCATGACCAACGATGCCGTAATTCTAACTTTTGATGGCAACTTCTCCAATTTTCCTACTTTAAAAGTTTAAACTGTTTGTTTAACTCTTGTTCGAAAAACTGTAGACTAAACTAGTTACAGTAACAGATTTTTTTTCAAAACTCTCTCTTAGTCTCACCTATCATAAGAATGTTTTTTTAGGGCCATGTTTTAGGTTAGGATGGGATAGGTTTTGCTAGGTTTTGCCGACAATATTTTCGCTGACTATGTTTTCACTGACTATATTTTATTGATTTTCGCTGGCTATGTTTTCGCTGACCATGTTTTCGTGAAGTCTATTTTCGCTGATTTTACGTTTTTTCGCTGACTCTGTTTTCGCTGACTATATTTTCACTGATTTTTACTATGTTTTCGCTGACTATATTTTTGCTCACCATGTTTTTGTTGACTATGTATTCGCTGACTATGTTTATTTTATTCACAAAGCTTAAAAAGGTATGTGACACCCAATTCTTTACAAAGAAATTTGTTCTTGTATACAGTATCAGGAACAGGAAAACCGTCGATATCGAGTATACAACCAACACGGTCAATCATTTCATTATCTACAGAGAAAAAAAAAGAAAAGAAAAACTATGCAACCGAAATGTTTTGCAATAAAAAGTGTTCACTTCATCCGCAGACTAACAAGTTATACAAACAATGCGATCAATTTTCACCAAAAGAATGTAAAAAAATGTGAAAAAATATACATTTTTTTAAAACTTATCAATGCATGACATTTTATAAGCATGATTATTGCTCAAAAGTTCACTCAACGAGCTTTTTGCTCAGCAAACAGATCAGTCATTGCTGCAATGTGCAATTTAGTAGCTTAGCGGTTTTCTATCGACAGCAGGGATAATTAACTTAACCTGGCCCATAGTACTTCTTAGATAATTTTTAATTAGCATTCATTTAGAAAATGACCACTCTGCTGTACTTACTGTAAATGAATGAGAAAATGCTCTGCTGCAAGGCCAACTGGGATAGAAAGCAGGGCCTATGCGATAGTCAAGCCCGAAGGCTGCTCTGGTCCACGTGGTGCAGCTAAACTAGTTATTGTATTTTTTTCTTATGTGGTGATTATTGGTTATTGGCTTAATGGCTTTTTGTGGGCTTGTGGCGTGTTCGGTTAAATTCATCTGCAACTCTGCCATCTGATTCTGTACTGTGCAGGGACCTTGAGGGTCCCCTCGTAAGCCAGGTCCCGTGTTAGTCTGACCACCCTGAACACATTCGATACCTTCCAAAACGACCAAACAGAGCGAACCAAATGCACTACTGTTGGTGACAGTTTGGCTCATTCCCTGCTAATAGCCGTGTTGATGCGGCTTGATTGACGTCACCATCGTCAGCAATGAACCTGTTTCCGGCAAAACTGTTACCTCGCGCATGCTCAAACCTCCATCCCAGCAAACCACCTCCGTAGTATGATAGTGTGGAATTCGAAGGCAGGGACAGACAAAAATGGCCGCCCCATGCCCCACCGGGAGTGTCGCCATCTTGGAAGAAGACCATCAATTTGGAAGGTCTTGACGTCACATCCAGCCCGCCATTTTGAATGACGTCACTTCCTGTCTTTAAAGGAACCGGAAATGCCACCATATTGAAGGGCGGAACCGGAAATGCCACCATTTTCCTAGTTTTAGTTTCAATTTCCGAAATTATTTAAAATGCCCATAACGCCCTAGAGCAAAACCGATCGAAATTTGGGCACCCTTTTCTAGCTAACTGATGGCCCACCCAAAACTGGGTTACTCGAATTTTGGGAGTTGTTCCACCCCAATAACTCGGGAACCGTTGGTCCTAGAGCGAAATGGTTCGAGATTTAGCTTCCCCTCGCTGTACCCTACGTGTGGGCCTCCCCGGAATTCGGGTACCACCATTTTTGGAAGTTGGCCCACCCCAATAACTCGGGAACCGTTGGTCCTAGAGCGAAACGGTTCGAGATGTGGGTTTCCCAGGTTTTACCCTACAAGTAGCCTTCCCCGGAACCCGGGTACCGCCATTTTTGGGAAGTTGGCCCACCCCCGTGTTTCGACTTAACTGGCTGTAACTCGGGAACCGCTGTTCCTAGAGTTAAACGGTCCAAAAGTTGACTTTCCCTGGCTCTACCCGGCGTTTTGCCTGCATTACGTACTGGGTGGCTGACACCGAGTTCATTTTGAAAATAACTGGCCGTAACTCGGGAATTCGGTATCCCCTTCTGTCGAGCTACCGCGAAGTTCATTTCTTTGAACTGCTACTGGCTTCCCGCTCGTATCATCGGGGTACTGAGCCCCTCCACCACGTCAAGGCTGCAGTTATCGGAGGGGTGGGATGGAATGGGATGGGAAGGGTTGGGATTAGGATGGGGTTACGACGGCCTGCCCACCGTGGTCGGACCTGCCAGAGACCGAAGTCCTCCGATGGTATAGCCGGTCGTGTGGTAAATGGGGGTTAAATAGGAGCGATGCTAAATAATGTCTAGGACCAAAATATGGCCTCCTAGGACGATCGCTGAGACGTGGGTGTTGCATTCTATAGGTTTTGAAATCGAGGTCCTCGGGTTTGCTCACACGCCCCACACCCCATAATGACCACATCCTCGCAGCCTCCGCAGCCTTTACCTCTCCCCGCTTAACCCACTTCACAGTAACCAGGTCGCGTTGCCGCCAGGTGAAGGGAGAAATCGCTTTGGGACGGTATCATCCTCGATCAGGGAAATCACACAGGTATTGAGTCTCCGACTGCATCTTTGAGTTGCGGGTTAGATGCTTAGCCCTTTATAAGCGGATTTAGCTTTATATATGAAAAGTTTTTCAATAGCTCCTGTGCTATAGCTCGAGGAAGTGCAGACCTGCAGGTGTGATGCGAGGACCGTCGGTCCTAGAGCGAAATGGTTCGGGATTTGGCATCCCCGAGTGCGTCCTATGCCGCCACCGAGTTCATTTTGAGATTAACCGGTCATAAGTCGGGAACCGCTAGTCCTAGAGTGTAACGGTTCGAGATTCGGCTTTCCGAGTGCGTCCCATGCAGCCGCCAAGTTCATTTTGCGATTAACCGGCCATAACTTGGGAACATTAAATCCTAGAGCAAAACGGTTCGGAATCTCGTCTCCCTTAAACCCCAGACCTCGGTGACTTCATCACAAGGCTGCCGGATTATAGTTCATTTTTTTGTTTCCCCGTATCGTCGGGTACCGAACCGCACCACCACCTTGAACAGATTAGTACACCCTTTATTAAAATAATACAGTACGGCCAAGCAATATTGCCCGCACAATATCTCATGAGCTGCATGTATCCTCTTCAGGTTCCAGACAATATTCCTACTTCCGTGGTAACTGGAGAGTTCTGCGGATGGTTTTAAGCCGAACGAATCAAAGTACAAGGTGCACGAACCCCCCCCCCCTTTAGGTAATACTTGGTCCAGTGAGTTCCATCCACGTCTATCGAGTCCTGCAAGTTCAGTATAGCACATTCAAACGCTCTGGGATGCGCGGGGAGCAGGTCTTTCGAATAAACTACTCTGAATGTGCGGATCCCCAACGTTTTAGCGTGTCCGGCGAGTCAAAGTTTGTTAAGGCCCTGTTCTTGGAAACCCCGGCTTCAGATAAAATCCTCGACCACACCGGGACTTTTTTTTTCTTCTCAGTCCGCCGCCCGTTTTCCAAGCGGCTAGCGCTTCCATCTTGGCGGTGTGCCACTTTATTTCTTTGAGCTGTCTCGAGTTAGCCTTGGAGTCATTGACGGCCTTGGCTATTCCCGCCGCTCCGCTTCCTACTGCTCCGAGGGTGGCGAGGATTGGGAATAATAGGGAAAGAAAGCCTCCTCTCCTGACTTGTGTACGCGAGAATTTCATATTCAATCCTCGGCCCGTAGCTCGAGCTTTGCGAATTCTCGACTCCTGCGATTTGGTGACCGGTAGGGATACGTTGGTCTTCTTCTTCAACTGGGAATTGGCCAGACGAACGCTCGGTGTTTTCCCGGTCTTGATTTGTCGATGGAGTAAAAAGCACGGTAATAGATTATATGAAGGCAAACCAAGCAGTGCTACATAAAAATACAAACAACGTTTCGAAAATTATCAGTTTTCGTCTTTAGGTTAGCAATAAAATTAAAGCATGGCAAAAGCCACTAAGTCAACCTATATTAAAGCATAAAACAGACATATAAAACGGATAAAAACCACCAATTTCTTCCCTCAAAAGAGGCAGAAATGGCAGCCGAAAAGCAACGACCCACCTGCTTCGTTGGATGCCACATTGCAGGGCAAGGTGTATGCAAATCGGGGTCACGTGTTTCAAAGGTGTGATGCATTCGTTATGTTGGTTTTACAATATGCCTGGCAAAAGAGTCGAGTTTAAGTGATTTAATTACAGGAAAATATTCTTTTAGAAATTTATTATTTGGCACTAAGTGGTTATGTACAGGTGGTGTATGTGTATGGATGACCAGC
>JAHWFP010009647.1:84999-97569 GCA_023313725.1 Lithobius niger
CTAGAAACGCTGGTCATCCATACACATACACCACCTGTACATAACCATTAGTGCCAGATAATAAATTTCTAAAAGAATATTTTCCTGTAATTAAATCACTTAAACTCGACTCTTTTGCCAGGCATATTGTAAAACCAACATAACGAATGCATCACACCTTTGAAACACGTGACCCCGATTTGCATACACCTTGCCCTGCGACGTGGCATCCAACGGAGCAGGTGGGTCGTTGCTTTTCGGCTGCCATTTCTGCCTCTTTTGAGGGGAGAAATTGGTGATTTTTATCCATTTTATATGTCTGTTTTATGCTTTTAATATAGGTTGACTTAGTGGCTTTTGCCATGTTTAATTTTATTGCTAACCTGAAGACGAAAACTGATAATTTTCGAAACGTTGTTTGTATTTTTATGTAGCACTGCTTGGTTTGCCTTCATATAACCTATTACCGTGCTTTTTACTCCATTGATCATTTTGAACCATTTAGCTGTTGTCATGTTTTACCCTAAGCATCCTATATTTAAGTGGCTTCGCTCTATCATTTCGACTCAATTTGTACATATTTTTAAGCAACTTACTAAAGAATGTTGCAGTCTTATTCACCTAGCTGAAAAAATCAAATTCTTGAAGTCATGTTTGTTTCATGGTGTGATTCCATCATCACCGTTTAAAAAGCAAGCTTTCACGAATTCTCGTGCTAACGCATTTCACTTGAGGCACAGGCACTCTCCGTGCGTGCTATTCTTACACAACACTATGCTGACCTACATTTGTTAGAAAATGCTCACCATAACAAGTTAAAACGTTTCATTCTTCACAACCACCCACGCTTATTCAGCAATTTTTAGCTGCCCTATGGGATTTTTCTGCTATGGCCTCCTGCCATTTTCATAATGCACTTGACATTAAACTGCATACGTTGTTATCCTCTAATTTATCGAAATTTGCAATGTCACTTTCGCAACAACACACGTTAATCTACATTTCTGCCCCCCCCCCCCTCCCTCATCCATCCCAGCTAAATTGTCGGCTCCTCCGTCTAAATCCATACATCAGTCGTTCCCCACAAATGCGTGGCTGCACAACCTTTCTCATAAGGAATTCGACCAACCCATACTTAATTTACTTAAGAAGGACCTAAAATTTGTACCCACACCAAAAATTGGGCAACTAGTCCCAGTCTTTTGCGCCAAGCTTGAAGCAGAGCTTTCATTTGTACCGAATCGTTCCAAAGTCCGTGGTGCAGCACTTTCTGCACTGCGAAATTCCAAGCAGCATTTAATCCCAAACCTCTCTCTCAAAGAAATTACTGTCATTCGGGCTCTCAAATCAGATCCATCCACCACCATCTGCAAAGCTGACAAATGCAATGCTACCGTCATACTAGACACTTTGAAACTCGAATCTAACAAACTTAATGAACTCAACAATGATCCTACTTACAAAAAGCTCCCTTTCAACCCACTGAGCAAATACAACGCTCGTGTTAAAAAATTCCTTAAAGCACTTGTAACCAAAGACAGAATTACACCGGAATTTTTGGAAAAATATTTGAAAGTCGACCACCACCCCCTTGTATTTTTCCCCAGATAAAAACCCACAAGCCTGGTTTTCCTCTCAGGTTAATTACGAGTGGGAAGACTACCCCCAACATTGAGCTTGCGTGCATCCTTAAACCCATTCTAAAAGAACTCACTGAGGGGCGCCATACTACCCCCAATGCACTCAAAATTGTTCACAACCTGGAAGGATATCAAGTGCTTCCAGAGTTTGAATTTGTTTCCTTTGATGTCGAAAAAATGTTTCCATCATTGGACCAAGAGCTCATCCTTACGGAAATCTCTCGAAAATTAACAAACGAACCATCCCCCCCCCCCCTCGCTGCTCAAGCTTGGGTGGGATAATGATACTTTCATCAGTGCAGTAAAAGTCATTTTTGAAACTACCTTCTTTGAGTATGGAGGCAAATTTTACCAACAAATCAATGGTGTACCGATGGCAAGCCCACTTTCAACTTTCTTTTGTGACATAGTCCTGAATGCAGTCGACAATAAATTGGTTGAAAAATTTCCACAAATTAAATATTACAAGCAATTCATCGACGACAGTTAGGCACTACCAACACAACTTTTATTAATCCTTGAGTTTCTCAACAGCATCACTAAATCACTCACTTACACTATGGAGTCCTCTAAAAACAATGCCATCCCATTTTTAGATGTAAACGTCATTATTAACGATAATAGCCTAATCGAATTCACGCATTTCAGAAAAAGTATGCAGTCGACTCACACCCTGCATTACAACTACTATGTTGATGCCCACTACAAAAGTTATGTAGTAATAAATGAGGTTAAACGTGTTATCTCACACACCAGTAATGCTGACTTATTGCAGCATGAATTTCATTACATCTTGCAAAAGTATGTCGAGAATGGGTTCCCACTCGGGTACGTTAACAAATTAATTTCAAAAGCTTTGACCCCCAAAACGGCCCTCCCTCCCTCCCCCCCTACGAGTTTCATTGCTCTGCCTTACTTCAAAGGCATCTCTGAAGTCCTTAAGAAGAAACTTAACATCAATAACATCCGACTTGTTTCAAACAGCCACCAAAATATTAAGCAGCTGACCATGCATACACCTTGCCCTGCGACGTGGCATCCAACGAAGCAGGTGGGTCGTTGCTTTTCGGCTGCCATTTCTACCTCTTTTGAGGGGAGAAATTGGTGGTTTTTATCCGTTTTATATGTCTGTTTTATGGTTTTAATATAGGTTGACTTAGTGGCTTTTGCCATGCTTTAATTTTATTGCTAACCTGAAGACGAAAATTGATAATTTTCGAAACGCTGTTTGTATTTTAATGTAGGACTGCTTGGTTTGCCTTCATATAATTGATTTGTCGAAGCATACCCCGTTTCTGGGAAACCGATAACTGGAGCGGGGTTGAGGAATACATATTTAATGTACTTTTTATTTATCTTCCCCCCCCCCCCCCCCCCACTCGCATCACGACTTCGACTTTGCTCCTATCCGACTAGAGGGTCATAAGCCAGACGATAACCAAGACGTAGCATCGAGTGCTGGCTGGTACTTGACCTCAGAATTTAAATCTCAGAGTCACGTCGATCACGCTCGATTTAAGTCTCTCGTTCTGTTTTGAGCAGTCGATGTAGATCAGCGGAAAGATCTTACCGAAAGTCGAAAGCGGGTCCCATTACCGGCTCGCCGTAATACTGCTTCCTAAAGTTGAATAAGTCTTGATACACGTTCGAGATGTTTCGGCAGGCAGAATCCGTGTTCATGTCGAGAAAGGGATATTGCTCCGAGTTCAGAGTTACGTGCGCGTTCGTGAGACTGCATAATCAACGACGGCCGTATTTTTTTCTGATCCGTTTCCCTCGCAGTCTGGATTATTACGTATCTCGGCTTCTCAATAGAACTCGTCGTGATCAATCTCCATGTACAGTTAGTCGTGGTGGCAAATTGAGAATGTCCGAGTACCAGTGTCTGAAATCCATGGGTACGGTGATACCGACATCCATTAACCCGTACAGGCTATTCTTCTGAGCGTCCGAAGGAGTGACGTGGGGAGGCAACTGGACACTTGATCTAGAACTATCTTTCCTGGGGCTACTCCAGTGTCTCGGAAGATGGTATTCGTGTCCGCAGCCGGCATTAGAATCAACATTTGCTGAACCCCGTAAATCTCTTTCGTGTAATCTTCGAAGAATCCCAGGAGATGGGGGAGCAAGATGGTATAAGCGGAAGATCCTTCCGGGGAGTGGGTGCTTAGAAGGACGTCTCTCGTGTTTGAAGATGGTGTTTGTTCCATCGTCGGCCGTACTGGTGCTGGCACCGTCCAGGAACAATCCCCTAGTCGCTACGTGGGCCTGGTCTTGCGGGCTGTAGGAGACGATATCCTTAATGGTGCTGGCAAATCCCGGGTGATTGATCTCGTCCACGGTCTTGTCTCCTATCTGGTACTTGATCTTCGAGAAGAGGTAGACTATCATGTTGTTTACGAGAGCTATCTTGTCGGTGGCCACGTAAGCTGATCCGTTGCTCGCTTTTACCAGGGCACCCTTAACGTACAGGTAACTACGGTGGGTGAAGAGTTCCTGGTTCTGAACCACTATTCTAAGTTCCGAGTTCACGCTGTTCAAGTTCGTCCCGACTATCGGAATGTAGTCATCGTAATTATACTCTACCACGGACTCGTCCAGGGTAAAAGGCTCCTGGACGTTTAGGTATCCTTCTACGGTCTCCATTTCGCGTTGGAGATGAGGCTATCGAGAAAGGCCGCGTTTGATGGAGTCAGCACTTGCCGACGTTTAGCGCAGGATTCAGTAGGCTGAAGCGGTTGTTGTTTGGCAGATGGTTGTTGGGCTTGAAATCCAACATTTAATGGATACTAATTGTACCCTTTTACATGCGCGTAAAATTTTTTTTATCTACCGCTTGCTCAAGTGCAGTCTCACGGTCACGGTCTCGCCCCTCAAATTAAGTGGGCGATCATCCTGGTCGGTTAGCCACATTCCGATCGAGTGAATGGTGTTGCTGGTTACAGGTAAATAGATCAAGTTGTGAGGGGATTGCACTATCTTGTATCCCAGTGGGCAGTTTGGAAAGAAAGAGTATAGGGTCGGTTGCCTCGACCCGGTCACGTAAGAATTACCTATCAGATCGCAGTGTACCAAGACAGAATTGACGTCGAGGACGTTAACCATGTTCTGGGCGATGCTTATGCCATGTGCTGATGCCATGTACGTACACTTTTTGTTCGAAACCAAATAACTTCCCCACGCTTGTCGGGTCGTCAGCGGAGAAATCTATCTTGTATTGTTTGCCTGCAATATGCCGCTCGTATTTCAGAGTATTGGGGTTGCTGGTGATACGGATGTATGAGGCGTCGTTCGGGACGTCCCAGTGCTGACGCTTCTTCAGCTCCCCCGTAGACATATTTTCTATCGCTTCTAATTCATAGGAATCTTCCGGGATAACGAATTTCGTCCACTCCCTGCTGTGTTGTGGCTGTACCTAAACGTGTCCGAGTCGAAAGTTTTCACGTTCGGAATGGAGTTGTACGTTTCTGAGTTGACCAAGGCGATCTCCCACCCCTCCGCGTTGTCCGTGAGCAGTAGACGAGTCGAAAACTTGGTGGTGAACTCCGTGGTGTTCGAGGAAAGAACTATGGATGCGGAAGGCATCATTCCCCATATGTAGCACAAAATGAATATGTCTCGAATGGTCTTAAATTTAAAATCGCGCTTTAGTTCTTTATTGGTTATTTTTCTAACATCTCCGAAACTCTTCGATCAACTTGCCGTGCTCGGCAACCGATAAAAGACTGTTAGCTTTCAACTCCGCGTAAATGTGCACTAACTATTTTTTGGTCTAGCTAGGTGCTCCCAGCATCTCTCGAAGCCCTGATCAGTTTCAGTCTTTCGCACAGATTGTTCAAGTCTTTGTAGAAACCAGTATCCTTCCCCTCGTCGAATCGGCCGCTTAACAAGCTTAACACGTGTTGCATATCCATCCCCTTATCGAATCGGTTACTGGGGCGACTTCTCCTTGCCAAATACCGGTTTAATGAAGCTCGCGTACTTGTAACCGGTGCTCGATTTCAGTCTCTTAGACTCGGGATTGTGTCTCTGTACACCGCGCTACTTCTCCTGAGAATATCGTGATAATCCAACAGACTCGGGTGATCATCGGTTGGTTTACGAGGTTTCTTGAGCATGATCAAATGCCACAACTCATCGGAGCCCCTGTACTTTTTCCCTCTGACTACCACATCGTCCCCTTCGAAATCCATGTCCACTGAACATATCTTGTACCGTTTAGTTTCCGGGTCGTACCTTATATCGAAAGTGGGGTTGGTGAGGGTCTCCCTAGTGGCGAACATGCTCATGTACTCGGTAGCTAGCGGTCTTAGTTGCACGGCACTGAGCAAAGAAGTCTCTTCCTCCAAGTATCTCATTCGAGCGCTCGGAGTCATGGCTTCGATTTGCTTGAGCGAGGTGGGCGTGAGTGCTCCCATAGAGTTAGACAACCGTCTCACCTCCCCCACATTAAAAGCCAGCTCGGATTCCGAGTCTTCCGTATCTCCTCCATCTTCCTCCCTATTATAACCGGGGCCGGTCGCGGCTTCCAAAGCCCTCTGAATGTTACGAAGTTTTTCCCCGTGCTATATGTGTTGTTTCTGTTGGCCGGCTTCGATAGCCAGCCACTCTTTGCCAGCCACTCTTTGATCGTTGAGCGGCCACCTCCTTGCTGTCTATCGCTCGGAGTTTCGTCTGCTCTCGGATGGGTTCCGCGATCGGTTTGAAAATCTTTGTCAGGTGCTCCGACTCGCTGCCTCTTTCGAGTTTTGCCTCGCGGAATTTTCGCTTGAGACACTGTTTTAAAGCCTCATACTGTTTGGAGAACGGGTCCGGGCATTGCTGAGTTGCCATGGTTTTTTATTGACGGAAAAAATCGCTCATCCACGTCAACCCAAACAGTGACGTCCACGTCAACCCAAACACACGTTCTTGTCAACCCAACAAACGCACGTTCTCGTCAACCCGAACGCCCGTTCTCGTCGACGTTCAAATCGGATCAAAACTAACTCGTTATTTGAGCAGAACACCACTACCCAAGGAGCTTCTAGACCCCGGTATTCCTCTGCGATGACTGCATGATCGAGAAACAGGACAAGATCGAGCGGTACATCGCCTACAGTCGGCATGCTAACGTGGACATGTTTACCTGTGCCAGAAATACAGCAGGATACCGAAGCGGGTGGTCCGAGACAAGACGAACGTCCTTATTCTCTGTAGCCAAGACGACGCCAATCTTAGGCACGTCTACAACAACCACGTCGGGTGTGGCATGAGCTTCGAAGAGTTTAAGCGAACTTGTGGTGAGTGTTGGAACTCCGACCCGCATGGATTTCTAACGATCGACAAGACCAAACCCTTGAGAGAAGGGAGGTACAGACTCATGTTGGATTGAGTCTGTTACCGAGTTGTCACGGGTTAGTTTCAACCCGATTTGAACGTCGACGTTGACGAGAACGTGTGTGTTTGGGTTGACGAGAACATACGTTTGGGTTGACGAGGACGTATGTTTGGGTTGACAAGAACATGTATTTGGGTTGACGTGGACATGAGTGTTTGGGTTGATGTGGACGTGAGTGTTCGGATTGACGAGAACATGTGTTTTGAGGACGTCGACGTTGAAGACAACGTGTATTTGGTTTGACGTGGACGTGAGCGTTTAGGTTGACGGTGATGCGAGCTTGGGTTCAAGTTGGCGTAGACCAGGATGATCGCCCGCTTAATTTGAGGGGTTAGACCATGACTGTGAAACTGAACCTGAGGAAGAGGTAGATTAAGTGGTGGAGAGGCTCGGTACCCAGTAACAGCGAAAAAAAAATGAACCTGGCGGCAGCCTTGTGATAGGGTCACCGAGGTCTGGGGTTTAAGGGAAACCAGATTCCGAACCGTTTTGCTCTAGGACCTACCGTTCCCAAGTTATGGCGGGATAATCGCAACTCGGTGGCATAGGGTACACTTGGGGAAGCCAAATCCTGAGCCATTTCGCGCTTGGAACAGCGGTTCGCTTATCAAGCCCACGGGTCCGCACGTCCTCGAGATGTTGTGCGGGGTCGAATGAAAATTGTTTCATATATAAAGCAAAAACCGCTTTTACAGGACTTAGCATCTAACCCATAACTCGAAGATGCAGTCCGAGACTCAATACCGGAGTGATTTCCCCAAACAAACCCATAACTCGAAGATGCAGTCAGACACTCAAAACCGGTGTGATTTCCCCGATCGATACGGGTGCTGTCCCGAAGAGACTATTCCCCTCACTCTGATTCGGCTCGACCCGAAAACTGAAAAGTGCATTAAGCGGGTGAATATAATGGGTGTTGTTCATGCGGGTATTGGGAAAGCGGTAACTTTGCTCTACCCGAATCGGCTCGACCGGGGTGCGAAGATTCCGAGCCAGGAGGGTGCGGAGATGGACAAGTTGTGGGACGTGCCGCGTCTCTCGAACCCGAGTAAACCTGAGTCCCACACCTACGAAACGTACAAAATTCAACGCCCATGTCCTAGGCATCGTCCTGCATGGCCCTATTTCGGTACCAGATGTTATTAAGCTTTAACCCGCATTTTCCACACGACCGGCTATACCATCGGAGTACTTCGCTCTCCTGCAGGTCCGTCCAAGGTGGACAGGCGGTTGTGACCCCGTCCTATTCCAACCCTTCCCTTCCTATCCCATTCCACCCATCCGATAACTATAGCCTTGACGTGGCGGAGGGGCTCCATACCCCGATGATACGAGGGGGAAGCCAGTAGCAGTTGAAAAAGAAATGAACTTCGCGGTAGCCTGACACAAGGGGAGACCGAATTCCAGAGTTACGGCTAGTTATTTGCAAAATGAACGCGGTGGTAGCCACCCGGTACGTAGTGCGTGCAAAGCACCGGGTAGAACCGGGGGAAAGTCAACTTTCGAACCGTTAGCTCTAGGACCGACGGATCCCGAGTTACAACCATTCGAGTCGAAATTTGGGGGTGGGCCAACTTAACAAAAATGACGGTACCCAAGTTCCGGGGAGGGCCACGTGTAGGGTACAGCCTGGGGAACCAACAACTCGACCGGTTTGCTCTAGGACCGACACCGACGGTTCCCAAGTTATTGGGGTGGGCCATCAGTAGGGTTTGCCCCCCCCCTGCCCCCCTCCGGCGAGGTTCTTGAAAGGGTGGCCAAATTTTGATCCGTATTGCTCTAGGACCAACGGTTCCCGAGTTATGGGCATTTTAAATAATTTCGGGAATTGAAACTGAAACTGTAAATCTCTCGTAATATCTTCTATTGTATGAGCTTACGGAGACACAGTGGTACGATAATAATAATCGTACCGTCGGCACAAATGCTAATAATGTAACAACAGCACGTAAAGCAATAAATGAGCAAAGTAAGGGAGCCCACACAAGATATACGATCCGAAAGCTATTTAATTCAGTTATTTAGGGTTAGGGTTATCCCTCCTTTTAAATCAGTTAAACTTCGTAATATTAAATTAAAGCACTCCTAAAATAATCGGATCAAGGGAGAATAAGAGAAAGGGGGCTCTTATACAAGATGCGCCCTTCCTTAACTCTGAACCGGACTTAGACTCTAAAGGAGGGAAGCCCCTCTAAAATTCGGCTAAGTCCCAGATCGTCGAATTACTTAACTCGGAATAAATCCGGCTGGGATTCTGGTGCGGAGGGCTCTGTGACAGGTGGCTTTTTAAGTCCAAAATCGTCGATAGAGATAAAGAAAAAAGCCAGGGATGTTGCTTATAAAGGGGGCCCGCATCCTGGTCTATTGTATTGCAGAAGATGTGTAATTGGATGCTGTGATTGCCCCGGGTTGATTGGCTTCCGGTCGGACCACTGATGTCTACTGAGCATCTGGATAGGACCACAGGTGGTAGCTATTAAAAGTGCATGAGGCAGAGGCCAAGTGCACTGAGTGACGTCTGCTAAGCTAAAGCTAATGTTATTCTGATAATAACAAATGGACGTTGTAAGACTGTGGCTGTTAATAAGTTAAGGTTATATCGATAAGAAGTATCGGTTGTGTATAGTAAGATACCGATATCGATATTTTATATCGGAAAGTGCTAATTCTTAAAATGTTTACAACGCCCTTTCTGAAATAAGGTCGGCTACTCCTTACTTGGGATAACGATCTATCTCCTTTAGTTTAATTTTAGTACTTTGATTAACTTATTCCGTAACATGATTCTACTTACTGGCGATCGCTGGAGTAAACTTCCTAACTAAATTGCAAAGAAAAACGTCTCAGGCTGCGCCAAGAATACCCTTAATTTTATAATGTTTTAAGTTTACCATGAGTAAAAGACCTTGCATACAATCCTCAGCTTGTTCGAATACATATTTGGAATCCTATTTTCCTATCGGGGTGGAATGATTGTTAAGTGGGCCTCGTTGTTGGTCGATGAACCTATGGGTTAGAATTTTCGAAGTTCTTTGATGAGTTCTCATGCAAAACAGAAAAAAAATTCCAGGAATTTTTTTCGGGGGGGGGGGGGGGCATGAGTGCTGATACTGGATTATTTAGTACTTACTGTGATGGTTCATACATGTCAGACATTTTCATATACAACACTGTACAATGTTCGATTCCATAGAAATAATTCCATAGAAATAATTCGAGTTTTGACCTATGTGACAATTTCGGTCAATAAAATTTCGACTTTGTCACAATTATGTTTTTCTTAACTAGGTGTCGTGTAACCATGCGGCTCCTGTCTCGTATTTTTATTTCACTGGGAGAATCAGGAGTAAAATAAATAACTTATTTATCGCATTTGCGGGGTCTTGCGTTTTGTTAGCTGGTGCTTATTTCGTGGAAGTTTCACCTTCCTGCAGAAAGTTCATTCGTGGAAGTTTTTTGTATAGAATTCAGCATGCCTGTGGAAAATTCTCCTTTCTTGTGACAAAGTTCCCTTGCCTTTAGAAGAGGTTTCCTTGCTTGTAAAGAAGTCACCTTGCCTTTAGAAAAGGTCGCCTTGCTTGTGATGAAGTCACCTTGCCTTTAGAAAAGGTAGCCTGGCTTGTAATGAAGTCACCTTTCCTTTAGGAAAGGTCACCTTGCTTGTAATGAAGTCACCTTGCCTTTAGAAAAGGCCGCGTTGCATGTAATGAAGTCACCTTGCCTTTAGAAAAGGTCGCTTTGCTTGTAATGAAGTCACCTTGCATTTAGAAAAGGTCGCTTTGCTTGTAATGAAGTCACCTTGAAAAGGTTACCTTGCCTATTAAAAGGTCATCCAGCCTGTGGAAAGGTGTCTTTCTGAATTAACAGAAAAAAATTTCGGGTGTAACCTGTTTTGGCTGATTTGTGTTTTTACATGCGTAATTGTAACGTTTCCCTGAAATAAACATTTTTATCTTAACCAATTTTAATACTCAGTTACTATATCGAGTGCGCCTCTGCACTTCTATAGGCCTTGTTTGTGTACTTGTGAGTTATTCACTTTTTCAAATGCCGCTGATGGCTTCGTGAACCTCGTTTCACTTTCGTTTCGCCTTGATGTGAAGTCTGAGCTTCGTTCGCTCGTGGCGCCATCTCGTGAAATGAAGGCGAACGATTTCGGTGTTAAAGGTACCTGCTAGGAATCCATTGTCCCAGCGCGGCTTTCATCGCTCGGCTACGATTGGACTGCAGCTAATTGATTTACTTAATTAAAATCATACATTACTTCGATAATTTTTTTGGTACGTAGAATGAGGTTTGTGAACTGAATACCAATTGTTCGTCGGATTCGGTGGTGTCTTCTACACAATTTCGTGGACTTAAATTATTTGGTCCAAAATTAATTAGATCGGTTATGTTTAAGAAGTGGCTGGACAGTGCCTCTGTTTCCTTAATGCTACGCAATGCGAGGGAGGTATGCGGGGGAGGGGGGGGGAGATATTTTATTTTTCCAGCTTCCTGGGTTTCAGCCGTTTGGTCAGTTGGATTGAAAATTTTCACCGAGATGGACGTCCTCCACCGTCAACGCTGCCCGTCAACGCTGTGCGGATAACTTACACCGGGTAAATCCGGATTGCGAATGCCTCTGGAATGAAGAAGAGTTGAGTTGGTATACCGGAGCTTCGTTATTATTTTTTGTAATTTAGTTCTCGATTTTCGGGTTGGGTTATGGTTTTAAGTTGCTTCCAAGACGTGGACATTGGAATTCTTTTCTTTGTTCCAAGATGACGTTGAAAATCTTTCTAGGCCTAAAACAAGTCAGCAACTGTGATTTCGATTTAACTCTTAAGTTCCTAGTATGTTTTGCAGTGGTCTATGGAGATAATCGTAATGAAATATGATTCTTAATTAACGTAATTTATACAGAAATTTCCAATCGTTACGCCTAACAATTCTGCGGCCGCCGAGGTTGGTGGCCACGTTTCATTACTTTGTTGAACGAACACAGTTGCTTTTGAAGTTTATGTTATACTAAGTCAAGTGTTAGTGATTTTCCGAGCTTGTTGAGCAAATCAATTTCTCCGAAAGTACTTTCTAGATTCTAGTTCCTTAATTAATTGATGCGGAATGTCCATTCCTTGACGATATAAGGACTTTTCATTGTGGATCGTGTTGACCTGAAGTTATTCTTAACTGTTCGAATGACGTATTGCCTTAATAATATGTTTTTTTTCGTTTAACTAGAGACTGGTTTGCTTAACTTCTGTTATTTCTTGAGAGTTTGGGGGGAGAGGGGGAGGGGGAGAGAAAAATGTGGGAAGGAAAATGAAACTGGAAAGGCTGGGGAGTGGGGGTGGATTTTTGGACTGCTATCTATAGATTTTAATTTTCGGACTGCTGTCTATAGATTCTAATTTTCGGACTGCTGTCTATAGATTCTAAATTTCGGACTGCTATCTACAGATTTTAATTTTCGGACTGCTGTCTATAGATTCTAATTTTTGGACTGCTGTCTATAGATTCTAAATTTCGGACTGCTGTCTATAGATTCTAATTTTCGCACTGCTTTTCCTGTAAGAAGAGGGGGGGGGG
>JAHWFP010009647.1:97969-127113 GCA_023313725.1 Lithobius niger
GATGAGTGCTGATACTGGATTATTTAGTACTTACTGTGATGGTTCATACATGTCAGACATTTTCATATACAACACTGTACAATGTTCGATTCCATAGAAATAATTCCATAGAAATAATTCGAGTTTTGACCTATGTGACAATTTCGGTCAATAAAATTTCGACTTTGTCACAATTATGTTTTTCTTAACTAGGTGTCGTGTAACCATGCGGCTCCTGTCTCGTATTTTTATTTCACTGGGAGAATCAGGAGTAAAATAAATAACTTATTTATCGCATTTGCGGGGTCTTGCGTTTTGTTAGCTGGTGCTTATTTCGTGGAAGTTTCACCTTCCTGCAGAAAGTTCATTCGTGGAAGTTTTTTGTATAGAATTCAGCATGCCTGTGGAAAATTCTCCTTTCTTGTGACAAAGTTCCCTTGCCTTTAGAAGAGGTTTCCTTGCTTGTAAAGAAGTCACCTTGCCTTTAGAAAAGGTCGCCTTGCTTGTGATGAAGTCACCTTGCCTTTAGAAAAGGTAGCCTGGCTTGTAATGAAGTCACCTTTCCTTTAGGAAAGGTCACCTTGCTTGTAATGAAGTCACCTTGCCTTTAGAAAAGGCCGCGTTGCATGTAATGAAGTCACCTTGCCTTTAGAAAAGGTCGCTTTGCTTGTTATGAAGTCACCTTGCATTTAGAAAAGGTCGCTTTGCTTGTAATGAAGTCACCTTGAAAAGGTTACCTTGCCTATTAAAAGGTCATCCAGCCTGTGGAAAGGTGTCTTTCTGAATTAACAGAAAAAAATTTCGGGTGTAACCTGTTTTGGCTGATTTGTGTTTTTACATGCGTAATTGTAACGTTTCCCTGAAATAAACATTTTTATCTTAACCTATTTTATTACTCTGTTACTACATCGAGTGCGCCTCTGCACTTCTATACGCCTTGTTTGTGTACTTGTGAGTTATTCACTTTTTCAAATGCCGCTGATGGCTTCGTGAACCTCGTTTCACTTTCGTTTCGCCTTGATGTGAAGTCTGAGCTTCGTTCGCTCGTGGCGCCATCTCGAGAAATGAAGGCGAACAATTGCGGTGTTAAAGGTACCTGCTAGGAATCCATTGTCCCAGCACGGCTTTCATCGCTCGGCTACGATTGGACTGCAGCTAATTGATTTACTTAATTAAAATCATACATTACTTCGATAATTTTTTGGTTACGTAGAATGAGGTTTGTGAACTGAATACCAATTGTTCGTCGGATTCGGTGGTGTCTTCTACACAATTTCGTGGACTTAAATTATTTGGTCCAAAATTAATTATATCGGTTATGTTTAAGAAGTGGCTGGACAGTGCCTCTGTTTCCTTAATGCTACGCAATGCGAGGGGGGGGTGCGCGGGGGGGGGGGGGGGAGATATTTTATTTTTCCAGCTTCCTGGGTTTCAGCCGTTTGGTCAGTTGGATTGAAAATTTTCACCGAGATGGACGTCCTCCACCGTCAACGCTGCCCGTCAACGCTGTGCGGATAACTTACACCGGGTAAATCCGGATTGCGAATGCCTCTGGAATGAAGAAGAGTTGAGTTGGTATACCGGAGCTTCGTTATTATTTTTTGTAATTTAGTTCTCGATTTTCGGGTTGGGTTATGGTTTTAAGTTGCTTCCAAGACGTGGACATTGGAATTCTTTTCTTTGTTCCAAGATGACGTTGAAAATCTTTCTAGACCTAAAACAAGTCAGCAACTGTGATTTCGATTTAACTCTTAAGTTCCTAGTATGTTTTGCAGTGGTCTATGGAGATAATCATAATGAAATATGATTCTTAATTAACGTAATTTATACAGAAATTTCCAATCGTTACGCCTAACAATTCTGCGGCCGCCGAGGTTGGTGGCCACGTTTCATTACTTTGTTGAACGAACACAGTTGCTTTTGAAGTTTATGTTATACTAAGTCAAGTGTTAGTGATTTTCCGAGCTTGTTGAGCAAATCAATTTCTCCGAAAGTACTTTCTAGATTCTAGTTCCTTAATTAATTGATGCGGAATGTCCATTCCTTGACGATATAAGGACTTTTCATTGTGGATCGTGTTGACCTGAAGTTATTCTTAACTGTTCGAATGACGTATTGCCTTATGTTTTCTTTCGTTTAACTAGAGACTGGTTTGCTTAACTTCTGTTATTTCTTGAGAGTTTGGGGGGAGAGGGGGAGGGGGAGAGAAAAATGTGGGAAGGAAAATGAAACTGGAAAGGCTGGGGAGTGGGGGTGGATTTTTGGACTGCTATCTATAGATTTTAATTTTCGGACTGCTGTCTATAGATTCTAATTTTCGGACTGCTGTCTATAGATTCTAAATTTCGGACTGCTATCTACAGATTTTAATTTTCGGACTGCTGTCTATAGATTCTAATTTTTGGACTGCTGTCTATAGATTCTAAATTTCGGACTGCTGTCTATAGATTCTAATTTTCGCACTGCTTTTCCTGTAAGAAGAGGGGGGGGGGATATTGCGTCTGGTTGCTTAGGATTTTTCTTTAATTCTACTGTGGTTGGAATTCCTTGGTAATTCTAATTTTTTTTTATTTACTGATGTTGGCTATCGCCGCTTTAACTCTTTTTTCGAACGAGGGAAAATTCGTTTCATTCAAATATATATGTATGTTTTTTTTCGAAAAAGGTTGGGTTTTAATCCTTAGTCTTTTTAAATTCTGACGAGTGTGACGTCATGTTTTTCGTGGGGGGAGGGGGGAGAGGAGGTTTGGCGGGGGCGGGGGGGGGAAGAAGAAAAGTCGCAGGGGTGGGAGGTGTTTCGTTTATTCAACACTTCTACCTTTCTAGATAGATCTAATTCCATAAAGGTTGATGAATCGTTAACCAAAAAAACAACAAAATAGTCGAGATAACGTGACGGGGAGAAAATTCTTAACTTATGTCGACCTTTTAATCCCAATTTCGTTCGAGTTTCGCAATTGCGGTATAGGCTAGTTAGGCATAACTGATTTAATGAATGTTTTATCCTTGGGATGGTCTTAAATTATTTTTTAAGATCTTGTTTATTTCTAGATTCCGTTGAACGAACCGGCACGAAGCCTAGCTTTCCTGGATCGGGAACTGGTGGCCGACGTGGGGGTTGTCGTTGCCGACCTCGTCCGGGATGCTTCATTCTATGCCAGCTTCCCGATGGGGTGGCTACGCCGCAACGCAACCGGTGGTTCCCCACATTTGCCCAGGCCTGGGATTCCGTCCGGACCCGCCTCCGTGGAGGATGAAGGGGAAATCTCCACAGTCTACGTCGCCCCAATCTCGCCCGGACTTGGCACGGTTGCAGCTGAGCCACATGTTGAGCCCCTGAGCCTGGAGTTCACCAGGCTTCGCTCGTGCCGCCGATAGTTTTGCCACCGCGGGGCCGAGGACGACTAGAGTGCTGCCGTGCTGTTTCATTTTCTCTCAACTTAATAACTTGATTTGTTATTTTTACTAAATAAATTTATGATGGCTAGCTTTTGGGTAACTGGTTTCCCTTCATTAATTATTTTCAATGTTTCTATTTGGTATTTTCGTCTGACGAAAATTCGAAATCGCAATTTGTTTGCTCAGGTTGGTTCATTTCTTAGGCAATTCCAAAATTTATGGTTTTTAGGTGTCCACGCTCAATATAGGTGATCATGGCTAATACAGGTAGCTGTGGTAAATATAGGCTACCATGGCCGGATGGCCTTTGCGAAGTTACCTCGATTGATATTTTTTTTTCATACTTGCGTTTGAAACGTGCAATGTGATGGGCCTCCGTCGTTTGATACGATAATAGTAATTTCTAAATGCCATCCGTACATAATTTTTGCATGTATGATTTCCTAAAGGTACCAAGGCTAATCGTATGTGGTTTTTATGAATAAGGTACGATTTTTGCTGGTATGTATGACTGAGTAGGTAAGTTCTTTGTCCGCCATTGTCCGAATTTGGAATTTCGCGTCGTGAATTGACTTACATGCTTATTAGATTAGCTGAACCGTTTGGGTTCTTAATAGCACTGAATTCCTAATTATTTACGTGAATCCTAATTCTTAATGCAATTCTATAATTCTTAGACGTAAATATCTTATGCTAACTGCTCGTAAATTTGCTTCACGGATCTGTGTACGTTGTTCTATGCCAATTGATAGCCAACTAACCGCAATTAACGTAACTTTGAATCGTGCATCATTAACAAATTTACTTAATTTATTAATTAATTTGCATCATGTGTGCGCAATTCCAATTCGTATAATTCGTCGGAATGGAACCAGAAAACAATTTGCACGACCAAAATGCTGTACGATCGTCAATTAGGATCTGATGTGCGTTGCTCGTCCCGCACACTTCACGTTTGTATGTTTTCTTTCCACTGAAATATCGTGGAGAGCTTATACGTATTTTACAAATAAATACATAAAATGATTCATGCTGATACCTGAAGTAATTCTATGGTAAGTTCGAAACTTATTAATCGTTCTGCAAAGAAATGGATTTCTGCGCAGCTGTACCGCATGCTTCACACTTGTACATTTTTTCTCAATTGTCAGGTAGATTTGTGCCGAACTGTGATACGTCGCTGACAACTGGAATATCTACAGCTCTTATTTCCGACAAGATGGATTTACGAGTGCAATCGTTATTTATTTATTTGTTCATTATTTATATTTTCTACAATTTCTGGCTATTGATGTGGTTATGGGGGAGGGATATTGCGAAGTTAGCAACCTCACACTTAACACGTTCTCTCACTATATGTAGCAATTGTCGTGCTAATTTTGACGATGCGAATTTGGTTTTAGCAAATCATATGCACATATTGCTACGAATTTTCCAAATAAGGTTAAAATTCGCTTGCTTATCACGATGTGCTACGTAATTAAATCGTATGACAGAACGAAATCTGTGTTGGTGAATTTCAATGCGATTTCGAACGCTCGAATGCACGCTTCACATTTGTTATGGCGTTTCCCTAGTATGAGAGGGGGAGGGGTTAGCTACTCGTGATCCTGCACTAATGCTTGATCGAAATTACACTTGCGCCTAATTTCTGGAGTATTAATGCTGGAATGGGTCAGGTAACCGTGGTTTGGGCATAACTTAACGCTTTTCTACCAATTCTTGCTCTGTAACGTTGCAGAAGTGTGAGGTTCGCGTTGCTTATGCTTTCGATTCTCTGTTCCTTTGGCTGGAGTAGTGTCTTGCTGAGGGTTAGCTTAATGAGGGGGGGGGCCCCCGCTGCGGGGTTTGCTTGCGGAGGCGGGGTTAGCTTTTGCTGGGGGTGCAAGCAAGGTGCATCGATTTCTGCAGCGTGGTCGGATGGGTCAAGATGCAGTTTGGAAATCAGATCGCGGGTTTCCTGTTCGGATTCGTTCAATCCTCCATTCTGGATTTCTGCCAAATCCAAGTCGTCGGGCGTGGAGTAAGGCTGAATCGTGTTTCTTGATCGTATAAAGTAAGGCCGACAGTGATTGATGTGCACTCTGACGGTTTTGAAAGGGACCAGGTAGTGCATTGCTCTCACGTTGACTGGGTTTATGAATTCTACTAGTCTGTACGGTCCAACCCATACTTTCTACTGGAGATTTCTTCAATCTTCACGAAGGATTTAATTAATAAATAATTGTCTGTCATGAATCTGTAGGGGCGTGCGGTCTTGTAGAAATTCTGGTGACATTGAGTTGCGATAGCGTTTTGTTGACGTACCACCTCGAATGCTTTTAACAGTTTTGTCTCCAGTCTGACTACTGTGTCGTCGCTGTTGTAAATTTTCTTTGCAGGTTCGATGATTAAGCTGCTGGGAATCCTGAATTCGATGCCGAAGTGAAGTAGGTGGGGTGACAACAGTGTAGAACTGTGGGGGGTAGAATTCAAAGCAATGCAGGCTGCTTGTAGGTTGTCATCCCATGAGTGTGGATCGTCTGCTACTATCTTCCTTAAAACGGTTTGTATCTAGGTGTTGCAGATCTCTACGCCTCCTCCTGTCCAAGAAGCGTAGGGGGTGAAGTTTATTTGCTTCACGTTGAATAAATTGCATAATTCTGCACTAACTTTAGAGCAAAATTCGCCTTAGAGGTCCGAACGGAGCACCCTGGGGGGTTAGAATCGTGCAAAAAGCTTGGTGTATAGCTTTCTCGCTATGGTTTCGGCACGTTTGTCGGGAATTCCAAAAGCAATGACGTAGCGACTGAAGTCATCTACGAGCGTCATCATGTAGGTGTTATTTTTGTGAGTGGTGTTTAATCTTCCTATCAAATCCATAGACCAACTCTCTCCTGGTCTCTGTAGAGGCTTGTAGGCTCTGAGTGTTGCTTTCTATGGCTTGTTAGGGCGATTATACTGCTGACAGATCAGGCATGTGTTCACGTAGTGATCGATGTCTCTGATCATGGTGGGCCAAAAACAATGTAGTTGGATAAGCTTGAGGGTGCTTTTGGCTGCTCGGTGGCCAGCTGCTGGGGAGGAATGGTAGTCGCGAATACAGACGTTTATAGAGCTTCGGGGATGCAAACTTGGGCTATATCTTCTAATCTTCCTTGTGAAGGGTCTTTTAGCCATGTTCTGTATAGCATGACGTCGAAATCCTTGTAACAAATGTTCCTTTTATTACTGGCATCTATGACGTCTGCTGGCTCACTGTCCTTGATGCTGCGCCAGATTTTTCCAAAATAGTAGTCGGCTTTTTGCTTTGCTACGACGTGGCTTCGTGTCCAGTCAGGGAATTGTGAGTCCAGTACACAAACTGGTATCTCTACTCGTGATACAGCATCACGCACAGGTATAAGCTTGCCAGGCCTATGTTGAATTTCGAAGTCGTACTCCCTTAGTTTTGTTAGTATCCTCTCTAATTTAGGAGATAATCCAAGGAGATAGGTGCAAAAGTTTTCGCAGGCATGTAGTGCTGCTAAAATTTTCTTTACAGTAGTACTTTCCTTTTTCTCGGCAGGTGTTAAGGTTCTTGAAGTATAGGCTAAGGGGTAGGTGATGCCGTCGTGTACTTGTGTGATGCAGCCGCCGAGCGCTACGTCGCTACCATCTGCCTCTACGTAAAAAGGTTTGGAAAAATCTGGGTGACGTAGAGTTGCTGCGTTTATCATAGCCTTCTTTAGTCCCTTGAAAGCGTCGTCTGCTTCCTTGTCCCATATCAACTCCGTATTCTTCTTGGTGAGCTTGGTAAGGCCCATTGAGTAAGCTGAAAAGGAGGGGATGTGTCGGCGAAAAAATCCGCACATTCTGATGAATCTGTGTATTTCCTTGACTTTTTTGGCTGTGGGAAGAGTTCCATGGTTTTAATCTTGTCTCTATCTGGCTGTATTCCATCTTCGTTAACGATAAATCCAAGAACCTTGACTTGTTTTGCAGCGAAAATGCATTTCTCGGGGCTGAGTTTTGTTTTCGATTTCTCCACTAGTGAGAGGGCCTTGCTGACATGCAGTAGGTGGGTTCGGAAATTTGAGGAGCTGAGGAGCACGTCGTCAAGGTAGATCGTACAGTAGGCACCTAAAATCTCTGCAAAAATCTGCTGTGTACAAAATTGGAAAGGAGCAGGCGCTACTTTCAGACCCATTGGAAGTTCGGAAAAACAATATACCTTGTTGGCACTCTGAAATGCTGTCTTCTCCATGGCAGACTCAGCTAGTTTCAGCTGAAAAAATCCCATTTGAAAATCTAGCTTGGTGAAGTATTTGGCACCGTTGAGATTTGCGAGTTCTTCACTGATGATGGGCAGGGGTAGTGATACGGATTCAGTAACTGCGTTGAGGCCGCGTAGGTCAACGATGACTCTATATCCCTCGGGTCTTCTTTTTATGAGAAGGCATGAACTGAGCCATGCTGATTTGCATTCTTTGATCACGCCAATGCTGACTAATTCTTCTAAGTACTTGTCCAAAATTTCTCCTTTATGGAAGGGCACCCTGTAGATTTTCGACCTTAATGGGGCTGATGACCCGGATTCAATGTTCACTTCATAGTTTTCGTAAGTTCCGAGATCGAACTCGTTTTTGCTGAAGGCGTCCTGTTGTGTCTTGAGCATGTCCAAAAATTCCATACGTTCTTCTTCATTTAAAGCTGGTAAATTAAATTTAAACTTCAAGCTGTTCCATTTATCTTCCGAAAAAGGTCTTTGTTTGGTTGCAGTGTGCGCTGGTAGCGTTGAGTGGGCTGACCATACACTGTTGATGTCAATGGACTGTGCGCGTTCCTTTGTCTGAGTGGGCCTTGAAGGAAGAAAAAAGTCAGATTCGGTTTCGAGATTGCCTTTTGTTGAGTCAGTGTGTCCTTCTTCCGTGTTGGCTATTGTCCCTGTGCATCCCTTTGTCTAAGTGGGCCTTGAAGGGGGAAGGAAGTCAGATTGGGATCCGGGATTAGATAGAGAAGTGGCTGATCTTCCATGGTATCTTTTGTGCTTGCTCTTCCTATTGTTTGAGTTGAGTCTATCTTTTGTTGTTGGAGATGCCGGATCATCTTCATTGTTCCCTTCGTCATTGTATTCTATCTCGGCCGTTGTGTACTGGCCCAAAATAGAACCTGCCTTTAGAAATTGATCTTCCCCCAGATGTGTTAATAGCCATAATCGGAATTAAACCTATAGGGCTAGTGTTAACCAAACATCTGGCAGGAAGGATCGGAATTTCTTTGCATTGTGACAAAAATATGCCACTTTGCTGTTCAGAATAGGCTTGGTGGAGAACGCCACAAATTTTTGTTTTGCTATTGTTTGGCAAAACAATATCTTTGTACAAAGCAACGGGTACCTCTACGATATATTGTTGAGGTGTCGGATTCCAAATGGATCGTGGATTTTCTGCTGTTTCGTCATCTGAAGAAATATTGGTCGTTGCAATATGCTCAGTTGTAACGTTATAACTTTCGAAATTAATTAACTCCTTGTTCTGACCATAATTTTCCCAAGCATCAAATGGTGATGGCGACAATTAAATTTGAGATCCCCTATTTCTAAAATTTGGTCTGAACAATTTAATTTAACCAATTCGGGTTGTTTTGACAAAAAAATCGTAACCCAATTAAAATGTGGATTTTTCCAAAACTGCCATCGGGAACGACTCTGAACTGCTGGTTTGTGGAAAATCCGCATTTGCTTATTTCAGGGATCAATGTTTTTTCTGCTGTTATCCTTTTTCCACCGACACCTACTAAATTTATGGGAGCTACTGTTTAGACTTCGTGACATTTAGTTTGTGGGTTTCGTAACAATTCTCGTGCAGTAGAAACTCCTGCTTCGCTGTCTAAAAGTGCTACTTTACTTAAATTGCCGAAATTAAAATTAGATGGGGCCTTGGGTGAGCGTATTTTGAGTTGTAGCCTATGCAGTCAATTCGAGCGTGAGTTTGTTCTTCTTTGTTGTTTGTTTATTCCTTGGGTCTAGCTCTAAAGGTAGGTCAGTAGTGTCGATCACCGGCGCTAGATGGAGTTGGTGTGGCGTTGGGTTGCTTGGTAACTTGGATTTCGCTCGTTGCTCCGTTTTCCTTTTCTCTTCTAGTTTTTTCTGTTTTTCTTCTGAAATGATTTTGGGGTTTGTAGTGCTATCCCAATAAATAAGACAGATTGTTGGTGACGTTATAGATGGAAGTAAAGGAATGCGTAGCTTTCATTCTTGCTTATTACGGTTGGAAGTCTTGATTTCTTTGCCGGAGTGGATTAAATGTGATTTTCGTTCGTTGGTGTCCGACTGTTCTGTTGTCTCCGATTAATTCCAGAACAATGAGGTTGTTTGCTCTTGATAAATTTAATTCCGAGTGGAAATTTGGGGAGTCGATGCCATATTCGAATAGTGTTAACATGACTGAGTCGCATGTTAGCATGAACGTCTTGTTAATTTTGTTGAGTAGCTCCGAAAAATTTGGTGAGAGGTGCGAGTTGAGGTTTAAAACTGGAGCCACGTATTTATCGGGGATAACACCGAAATACGAAGCTAGTCTTGGTAGTGTCAGCATCCAGTCTTTTAATGCAAATTTTTGTTGGTGCCAGTCGACTTTTGAATAAAGATCTAGGAGTAAACCTGCAGCGTTGATTGTAGAATGGATTTGCTTGCTGTTAAATAATTTGTTGGTTTGTTCTCTAGGCGTGGGGGTGGGAGTGGATGATGGAATTTCAGAATTTATGGTACTAGTTGCGTTGATCAGAATTTCTTCCGTGCTGCTGTACCCTGCTAACTCAAAAAACCTGTTACTTTTTGAGCTGACGTCTAGTTTTTGGACTGCTGGGTTGTTGCATTGCGTGGCTGAACGAAGTTTGCATTGCTACCTCCATGGTTGTTGTTGTTACGGCGTTTGTAGGTGCTTAGGTTGAGTTGGGAATTATCCCTAGTTCCCTGGTTGTAGCTTCGCTGTTGGTTTGGGTTTTCTCCTTGTTGTTTGTGGCTGCCTTGGCCGCTTCTTCTAGGGATGGGTTTGCCTAGTTTTTCTAGTCTTTGTGCGTTTGCCTGTCGTACTGATTCTAGGTGGTTGTCTTTAGTCCTACAATTTTTGCTTAAGTGGTTCTGGTCATAGCATCTGAAACATGTGCGTGTTTCTTTCCTTTCCGGCTGGAAAGCATCGACTCTTGCTTCGTTTACTGTTTTTCTTAGCTTGAGGTTGTTTACTTCTCTTCTTTTTCGTTCCAACTCTTGCATAATCTTTGCCAATTCATCTGATGCTACGGTTGCATTCTTGTCGGAAGGAGAAGCTGCTGCTGCTGTGTTGTCTGTTTACTTGGCTGGATTTTTCTGTGTTGGTTGTGGTATATCGCCACTTTCTCAGTCTGCGATTACGGTCTGTCTCTTCAATGTTAGGTTTAACATCTCTTCCCATGTCTTTGGATTCATCGTGGCTAAATACGTTTCTATCTTCTCTGGCATGGCTGCTTTGAAAGTACATCTTAAGCCCTGGTCTCGTGCTCGTTCTTTTAATATCTTCTCAATGTCACTTTCACCTGGCTGTGTCATCCAAATTGCCGATGCCATAATTTCTAGCCTATCAGCAAAAACGTTGACGTCTTCGTCTTCCATCACTCGAGCACGTTGGAATTTATTTCGTGTAGATTCGGCGCCTCCTCTACCAAAACGTTCGATGAGGGCAGTCTTGAATTCGTTCCATGTAGTTATTCTAGAGATCAGTGGGCTTGTAGCTATGAAACGAACTGCTCTTCCTACGTATTTGTTTGACGCTGCTGCAGTTAGCTCGCTGTCGGGAAGGTTAGGATCAATTTTCCTAAGATGGTCAGTTAGCACCAGAAAAGTGAAAATGTCGGTGATATTTTCATCCGAAAATTTGATGAGCCCCTTCTTTGAAGTTCGGACGTCTTCCCACATTCGTGCTTCGCTTCTGTTGTGATTTCTGTTACTGGGTTGATTAGTGCCTATCTTCTCGACAATCTGCCTCAATGGATCTACGTGGCTAGATGATTCTTGACAAATGGCTGTTGTCGGAAAATGTTGGGCTTTCTGCTGTATTAACGTGGCGAGGGGTGGGGGAGCGTCTATGCTGGTTTGCCATTCTGTCTAAAACTTGCGTTATAAGTTCCTTAGTTGGGGAGTGGTGACGGTAGTTGTTCCTAACGATATCGTCGTAACGTAAATTTCTTGATGAATAGGACCGATGTTGCGGTGATCTACTTCTAGAGTGGGACCTAAAATTTCTTCTTTACTTATTTGGTGATTTGCTACATGAACGATGTGGTGGGGGATCGTGAATAGGGCTGCTTGAAGCGTTGCCTTCCCTGCTATGCTTAGCTGCTGGCTGTTTATCAGATGCCGTGCTAGGCTGTTTAACAGGTGCTTTTGGCACGCGAGTGCGTTGCCTGCTCTGCCGAGGCGGAATCGGCTGCTGGGCGGAAATACCAGGCGCACTGGCGGTCTCCTGAACGGGAGGAACAGGTGGAATTTCACCGTGTTGGACGGGAAGGACTGGGGCAGGTGGAATGACGGCTTGTGCATCGGCCAGACGACGGGGTTTCACAATAGTCCTACCGCTAGACGAAAGCTTTAAATTCTTCTTATTTTTAGAAATCATTTTTGTGCTTTTGCACTGTAGTTGTCTTTTTGTGACTAGGCATGGCTATGACCTATGAATCAATCTAGTTTTAACTGGGGATTTTTTTTCTCTTATTTAGGGTAGCCTACTTGCTCTACGTTTTTTCTTCTTATTTATTCCAAAAAATCGCTCCTTTGCTCAATAACAACTGTAACGTGCTGCCGTTTTCGTAATGATTTGGCGTGGGTATTGTTCGGATTACTACTTCGACACCATTGTAAATTTCTCGTAATATCTTCTATTGTAAAAGCTTACGGAGACACAGTGGTACGATAATAATAATCGTACCGTCGGCACAAATGCTAATAATCTAGCAACAGCACATAAAGAAATAAATGAGCAAAGCAAGGGAGTCCAGATAAGATATACGATCCGAAAGCTATTCAATTCAGTTATTTAGGGTTAGGGTTATCCCTCCTTTTAAATCAGTTAAACTTTGTAATATTAAATTAAATCACTCCTAAAATAATCGGACCAAGGGAGAATAAGAGAAAGGGGGCTTTTATACAAGATGCGCCCTTTCTTAACTCTGAACCGGACTTAGGCTCTAAAGGAGAGATGCTCCTCTAAAATTCGGCGAAGTCCCAGATCATCGAATTACTTAACTCAGAATAAATCCGGCTGGGATCCTGGTGCTGAGGGCTCAGTGACAGGTGGCTTTTTAGATCCAAAATCGTCGGTAGAGAGAGAGAGAAAAAAGCCATGGATGTTGCTTATAAAGGGGGCCCGCATACTGGTCTATTGTATTGCAGAAGATGTGCAATTGGATGCTGTGATTGCCGGGAGAGCTGATTGGCTCCCGGTCGGACCACTGATGTCTACTGAGTATCTGGATAGGACCACATGTGGTAGCTATTAAAAGTGCATGAGGCAGAGGCCAAGTGCACTGAGTGTCGTCTGCTAAGCTAAAGCTAATGTTATTCTGATAATAACAAATGGACGTTGTAAGACTGTTTCTGTTAAGAAGTTAATGTTATATCGATAAGAAGTATCGGTTGTGTATCGTTAGATACCGATATCGATATTTTATATCGGAAAGTGCTAATTCTTAAAATATTTACAAAACCCCAAAATAGCCGACTTCAATATGGAACACCCCAAAATGGCGTACTTCAATTTGGGACACCCCCAAAATGGCCGACCGGAAGTGACGTCATTCAAAACGCGGGGTCGGATGTGACGTCATGACCTTCCAAAATGATAGTCTTGACCAAGATGGCGGCACTTCCGGTTAACATTAGGGCGGCCATCTTGTCTGTGTGTTCCTGTCTTCGAATCCCACACTATCATACTACTCACCTCCCTCAGATGGTTCGCAATTTGGCATTGCTCTCGCCTGGTCACATCTATTAGCCAATCCTGGTCAAATCCATTAGCCAGGTCTGGTCACGGTGAAGGTATGACGTATCTAATACGCTGCTGAGCTTGTTGAGCTGTGTTGTAGTTTAGGAAGGTACTGAACGGATGACGCAACATCACTGCGCACGTGTTACGTCAAGTTTGGAGTCAAATTGTCTCTAACAGTGCTGCGTTCTGTTCGCTCTGTTTGGTGCTTTCGGAAGGTACTGCCTGATGGTCTGCCCCTGAGCTGCTATCTAGATTGGTCGGTTATCAGTGACACAGAATGAGTCACAAGACTTCAAGATCGTTAGTCATAGGCTAAAAATAGCATCAGCTTTCTTCAAGATCACTTACATTTCAAGAACAAAAGCTAAGAATAGCTTTTTATCCCCTAGAACAGAGATAGCAGTCAGAAGAGACCAGTTTTATCTGATACACTGAATAGATTTTGAAGTTTATACCTATAGATATAGTAAAATTTACCAACTAAAAGAATAAATACATAGACACATACTTTTATTAAAATAATTTGGAAGAAGTTCAAAAATGGCCAGCTCCCCTCTCCTCAAAAATTAATTTTAAATTGTTTTATTTTTTATTTTTAGTTTGCAGCTGTGTTGGACTGGACTGAATGTTTGCACTGACATTTAATTTTTCCATCCATTTTCCTCTTTTTTCTTTTCCCTCCCCCTTTTTTAAAATCTTAAGTGTTATAGTCTGTGTTGTGTTAGGTTTGACTGAATGTTTGCTCAACTGTAAAAAGTCCGTTTTAGTTTCTTGTATGTTGTTAGTGTGCGTGTGAGCGTTTTATTTTAATTTTAATTTTAAGTGTTATGGTTTGTATTGAGCTGTGTTTGACTGAATGTCTGTGTTGGGTTTGACTGAATGTCTGCTTACCTTTCCATTTTTACTCCAATCCCCATCCCCAAAACATTTTCTTTTAATTTTAAAAGTGCATCCGACCTGCCTTACTCCATCTACGCACGCACCGTAATCGCACCGTTTTACGGCACTCGGCTTAAGAAACAAGGTCAACTGAGATAGTAGCTGCGTTTGCAGTTCGAGGAACGCAGCTGACTTTGGGATTAATGTACGAAACACCATCAAGTTAAAGATTGTGTCGTCACAAATCGGAATGATTTTCGTATTTTAGCATCACACTTTATAATTTTGTAGGCTGGTATCTTATAATTTTTCTTCGACAATCTATAGGAATAAATAATTTTAGTTTTTACCTCATAAAAACTAAATGTTGATCTCATAATAATTATTCGCAAACGGTTAAAAATTAGTACATGCACACACACAGATGGTTATTGTAAGCATGCAAAGAATCATATAACTGCAGGTTGCAATAAACATAGTTCCCAATATTAAACGGAAAATCTCCTAGACACCATATTTTAAAACGGATTTTTAGCAAGGGATTGACTATAGGTAAGTAAATAACCTTTGGGCCGTACTCGATGTGGTGGATCGAGAAAAATGGCGGTGGGAGGAATGTCCTTTTAAGTCAGTTGTATGTGTGTTTTGCTGAGCTTGAACGAGGGTGTGTTTAGCTGAAACATTTTTTAATTCAATTTTAAAGTCAGTGTTTATTTTTTAAAGACTTTTAAAGATCGTGTTAGGCTTGACTGAATATTTGTTGTAAATTTTTTTTATGTCTGTTTTAGTTTGACTGTGTTTGCTCAACTGTAACATTTCATTTTTAATGTCTGTTGTGCGTTGAGCTTGTTGCCGAGTTGTGTTGGGCTTAACTGAATGACTGCTGTGGTGAAACATTTTTTCTAATTTTAGTTTATTAGTTTGTTATGAATTTGTGTATGTTGAGCTTGATTGAATGGGAGAGACGCTGCGTAATACCGATGTTTGTGTTTAAGGTAAAACAGTATTTTTTTTCTACTTCAATAGTTTAAATAAGATGAGTGTATAAAATGCGCTATTCGCTTGAGTCTCGTAGGTTTTTAGGTGTGTTTAGGAAGTGTCAGTAGCCTAGTTTTCGTACAGTCGGAACGAAAGATTACCGGGTTGGGCCATTCCTCCGTGGGTGGGGGTCTAGCATAGTACGCGAGTGTTTTTTTTCCCGTGTTAGGCTAGAAAGAAAAATGTCGCAGGTTGTAAATGTGCCTGTTTATGCTGGTTGCATTTGTGTTGTGAACAGTAATTTTACAAAGTCGGGTCATATGTCACAAGGTGGAGCAGGGGTTGTGTAGACCCGCGTAAAAAGTGTTAGATTATCAAAAAGTGTGAGTTATCAAAAAAGTGTGGGTTATGAAAATTAACCCACTGTGACGTGTGTGGGTTTTCAGATTAACCTATATAACGACTACACTTTTAGCATGGGGATGTATTAGTGTGACGTCACCACCGTGCATTAACAATTGATACATAACAGCAGTAAATAAGAAAATAAGAATTCGTTATGCCCGACAGAAAAAAAAATGTTTAAAATAAAATTTAGTTTAACAGGGAACTTACTTTAATTTTGTTTCTTGTTCGGTTTGAAATTACACTTGTAATTTTACTTGCAATAGTTTCTGCGGGATGGTAAGTTTTTAATTGTGGGAAGGGTACTTTATTTTTTGGGTAGGCGGAGGAGGCTCTCTTCATTTTAATTCGAGTGCGGGGGTATAGAAAATTTCCTGGCTACGGCCCTGCTACTTGCCACCTTATCTTTAAAGGGACGGTAGCGGCTTCGCCATTATTATTAAATTTCCTCGATACACAACCGGATGTAGTTTTTTAAGATATCATCTACTAATTATTGAGAGGTCCACGTGCCCGATTTCAGTGTTAAATGTGGCACTTACCTTATTTTTGTCCTTATTCTCGTGGCGGTCAGGATTTTAGAAAACTCGCGCCAAGCTCCCACTACATTCAATCATGGATCGTATATACTGTAACTTAGTGTGATGGTATACAATTCCATGATTCGACATTGATTGCGTGAAGACGTAACAGCAAGAAGCCGTGATGTAAGAGTGCTCTGTTACAGCTTGTGGGAAGTCATGTGACTGCAAGCTCACGTATGCCAAGGTCGAGTGAGGTATAGTCTAAGGTATAAGCTACTATCGTTCCACTCGACCTTGGTCTAAGGTGGAACGATGGGACGAAGAAATGGCTAGATTTCTGCTTGACTGTTGACTTGCTTATTATTGAAACATAGGGGCATATTGTTAACACTGGCAATAGTAAGGGTCAGCCTAGGATCTCTGTGTTAAACTCTCAACTTTGAGATCTTATAACGCCGTTAAAAGTGAACATTTTAAAACCAAATTTGGAATCCAGCCTCGACTAGTCAAGACCTCTCTACAGCCCAAAAATTGTGAAATTCGGTCCAGCCAAATCCGAGATCCAGAGAGGGACCAAATAGACAACTTCTTGTTCTGCTGCTTCTTCCTCTTGTTGTTGTTGTTGTTCTGGGGATGCTTTCGTCTGTCCTCTTTACAGGTCAAACTACACCGCCAAAAATCATGGGAATAGGCTCAAATCATAGCTTCCTATGTGAACATGTGCCTTTTCAAGGTTATTTTAGTTTAACTGAAGTAGTTATTTAGAAAAAAAGCCATCACGTGCTAACTGAAACAATGCTTTTTTTGCTGATTAAAAAACAAATTCGAAGTTTTCCCAACGTACAGTAGGGAGCGTTCACAAGTTACGTACGGCCTGGAGGAGGAGTTCAGCAAATGTGCTACCATCTGTTACGATGGGGGAGGGTGAGTGTGATGAAGTTATAGGTAACACACCAATTGTGTGATACATTTTTATCTACATTCTTTTAGCTAAACTATCTTTCTTACATCTGTTTAACGACTTAAAATTTTTTTTTACAAATATCTGGTCATTACACCCCTAGGTATTACTACTGCTCATAAAAACGAATTCAATAAAAAAAAACCTATACAACTGGAGGGCGGTGGAATGGGGGGGGGGGGGGGCAATTAGAAAAAGTTACGTATTTTCAGGTGGAAAGGGTCAAGCCAAGTGGCACACTGGTGTTACAAAGGGGAAAGGGGGTCTAAATTGCTAAAGAAAAAAAAAACTGTTCCGTAATTTGTGAACGCTCCCGTATGTCAGTGTAGATAACATTCCGGCTGGATTCCTGAATACTGTTCGGTACACTCACAATTCCTACTTGTTAAATGTTAACGCGTATTCGTACTAAGGTAGCGTTCTGTGCAGGAGGAATTCCTAACGTTTCGCGTAGGAATGGTGGCTCACATTCAGTGTAGATACGAATCCTACACCATATCATGAATATGGGGGGTGGGGGGGAATTACTCTGATCCACTATTCATTTCCAAATAAGGAAATAGATCACAAAACCGGATTTTTTTTTGGGGGGGGGGGGGAGGCAGGGGCTAGGGGGAAGGAAGGGAATTACACACCGCTCCTAAATTTTTTTTCCGCATAAGGAAACAGATGACAAAATAGGGTTTTTTTTTGGGCGGGGGATGGAGTAGGGTTGCTTGCTACTATTTTTTTTCCAAATAAATGTTCCGAGCAGGAAAGACGCCTCACATTCAGTGCAGATTCGGACCCTACACCGTAGCGTGCATAATAACCTCACTGTTAGGTGTAGATGGATCCTGCAATCTCCAGATGAATAATAACTGTCACTGGGAAATTCCGATTTCTTTTGGATTTTGCACATGAAGAAGTAGATATTAGTTGATATCAAATGAAACAATGAATGCACCATAGTCGCATTTACACTGTAATAGCCGCCATCTTGAAATCAGGGCCATTTTGAAATAATTATGCTTATTATCGTTCGATTTCCTTCAAATTTAGAACAGAGACGAAATAGTTGATACCGCGTCAAACAGTGAACATGCCATAGTAACTAGTAATCTCTAATGGCCACCATCTTGAAATTTGATGGCCATTTTTAAATGATCCTTAGTATCGTCCAATTTCCTTCAAATTTAGAATAAAGACGATATTAACAGTTGAAACAATGAATGTGCCATCGTCATTATTAATCTATAATCCACGCCATATTGTAATGAGTCAGCCGTTTTGAAATTATGCTTATAGCCTGATTTCCTTCAATAAAAAAATAAAACATGTGAAAGAAAAATTAAAGGAAAACCCACCTAGTACTGGCTCCAGCCAGTCCCAGACGGGGGAGTTGCAATGAATGATTTTCCGGACTTTTTTCTACTTTGGCAGAGACCCGGCGAAGCCAGCTAGAATGGGGGAACGCTTCCGGCTCTTTCAAAGGGGTGCGGGCTGAAGCTGTAGCATTTAGACCTAATTGAGGGCCTATTTTTCTATTCCTGAGAACACGTTTACAACATATTGTTTAACAAATGTCGGCTGTTTCTTCTTAGGCATTCTTCGCATGAGACCGTAGAAACCTAATTGTGACTACATTCTTTTTTTTTTAATGTTATTTACATATAAATACATATTAACTGATGAGTTTCAAAATTAGTTTTTTGAATTTGATACATCACCTTTAATTAACACTGAATAAGTAAGGTTTGTACAATTTTGCTGCTTTCTTTTCAAACGGCAAAAGATGACGTTTCTGAATTAATTGAGAATTATTATTAAATCACGGTAGCGGTGGGCTAACGATGAAAAAGGGTTTGCTAGCAAATCAAACCGCCGACTCAGTCTTCAATTTTGATGACTATCACCGAATTTCTTGGTGTAAATTGTTATCAAACTTCAACATGACGAAAACTTGGTGGAGAAAGCTTAACAAGTTTTGTTCTGTAGAAATCATGGAGGTAATGGGACAGCCACAGTGACAGCAATTAGCAAACGAAACGCCAACACAGTTTTTCAGCTTTTCTTAAAAAACATGTGTAGGAATTTCATGTCGTCATTTCGACTAACTTTTCAGGCTGAACCACGATGGCAATCTCAGTTACTCCTCGACAAATGGGCAATGATCACCCTATCCCCCCCCCTCCGTGTGGGGGGAGGGGGGGGATGACAAGGGATAAACTTTCTATGACAAATAATTGGTAGGTTCAGGGGAAGAGACTTTCTATGGTAAATAATTGCTCGGTTCATGGGTGTCTTTCGCTGCCTTGTGTAGCTATCCCTGAACCTACCAAATATTTTCCATAGATAGCAGTGATGTCAGAGGCAAAATTGCTGCCCCTAACTTTTGGTCAGGACCAATACCTTCTAGGGGTAGCTCAAATTTGGTTGCAGCCGTTTTAACTTCGATGGAATCAATTAGTGTTTTTTTTTCCTTTTACGGGTTTTTGTGTGATATATCTTTTTTGTGGTTATCGAGATTTCGTTATATTGTTGCAGGTAAAACAGAACTAATTTTTCAGGCAAAGGGTTGGCTAATACGCGAGCTAAAAAATTTAGAGCAATGAAGCTATCACAAAAATAGTTTTCACTGTTGCTACTCATAAAGATGATTAAATCCTATTTCTCTCTTAGTGTTTTATTTTTTAGCGCATTACATCACTGATAGTGAAAAAAAAATGTAGTTTACATTTTGATTCGAAGTGCGATAAGCCAACCTGATTAATAGTTTGAAATTATCTAAAATATGCTTTAAAAAGGAGCTAATTTTTTTTAATAACTGAACTTTCTCTTTTAATCAACAGATGTAACTAATCATGTGAGAACCTCAACCCGTCCAACACCCGTTGTTTCCCATCATTTTCTTTTTTTTTTGGTTCAAAAGTATTTTTAAGGATAACCAATTAAAAATTGTGTCCATTCAAGTGTTTGCTTCAGCTTTAAGAGCATCAGCTCTGAGACACCCTAACGTAAGTATTAAGGCAATAATTTAACATTACATTTAAAAAAAACTAACTTCACTTCTTCACCGAGTGTTTAACGGAGAGCATTATTTTAAGGTGACGATTTTTTGTTCCCAAGTCTTAATGATATGCCTATAATTTTGGTTGTGGCAAATTAATGCTAGTACAGAATAATAGGTTCAATATTTTAATTTATCTTAGGTACTAAAAGTAGAAAAAATGAAATAATTCAATTAACATCCTTTTCAATTGCTAAGGTTAGCTAGGGACGGAGAGGGTAAATTTTTCTAGATGGTTAGGATCTTTTACTTGTAACAATCGGAACGAGCACGAACGCATTTTCGGGGTTATTCTGTTTTCTCGAATACACAGTTGTGGGTTTAAGCAACTTTCCTCAGGAGTTCCGGCACATGAGACGTTAAAAGCACAAAGAAGTGCAGGAAGGGAAGATGCACATCCGGGAATCGAACCGGGAAACCTTAAGTCATGGTATGAGCAGGTTAAAGTTAAGAATAACCCAAATCTGATTATATCGTTGTAGAAGGTACCCGTTAGTATTTTGGTGAACCACCAGGCGGTAATGGCGTCTAGGAGACAAAGTTCAATGGCGTTAATATCACGGATTCTTGTGGCTTTGAGTGGGGTTAAAGAGAGGTTGGCTCGGGCCTAGGGTCAGATTACATTCATCCGACCCCCGATCAAAATAACAAAAATTTTCTAAATATTTTTCCTAATTTTCCAAAATTTTTCATAAAATCTCCTAAAGCTTTTAAAAGAAGGGAAATTTCCTAAAATCTCCTCAAATTTCCTAAAAATTTCGTTCAATCTTTTCCTAAATTGGTGGGTCAAACTAATTTTGTTTTCGAACTAGGGGACTATATTGATTTAAATTTCATAGCCCAGTTTAAAAATATTCTTCATACCAACCCCTACTGGTTTGAATTCCCTATTGTTAGCACAGCAGGGTTAATTGTGTTAGCAATGAGTTCCCTGTTGTGCTACTACAATTTTGGTAGGTTTGGACCTAAAACCTCCTTAATAGTAATGAGCCGAGGGGGCGCAAAAGTCATTGGAAAGATCTGTTTATTCGTTATTTTCTTTTCGTTTTTTTCTCTATGCAGCCATGCATTAAGCAATGCAAGAAAAATATTTGTTCAGTAAATGTAAATTGGTTGCAACAAATTATCAATGATACCAAAGTTCAAGAACAATAAAAACAGGGTTCATGGATCTTGCATTACTCTTTCAATATAAACCCACTCTCAGAATTATTCACGAGCTGGTCACTCGCCAGTCTCAATGGTATGCCCATTTTTTGAGTTGAGGGTTTGAGGCTTGCTATATAGCACGGCCTGCAGTGACGGAGCTAAGGATGGGCCATTACCCCACTCCCAAAATATTTCACGCTCTTTTCCCCCCAACGCGAACACTCAGATCACCCCAAGAAAACAAAACAATAAAAAAAACTTGCAGGCTAAACTTAAAATCAAGTGAGTAAGCTGAACTTTTTTTAAATTTTACTTTGTTTTTATTTATTTATCAATCACTCCAATTATCCAGTAATAAATAAAAAGTTGTGTGGAAACTTTGCAATATATGTGTAGCCTGATTTATTTTGTGTGTTTATGGGGCTTATTTTACACGGAATCTGGCAGCATTGAAGCTTACGCTCAGGTTGAATTAAACGGAATAACAGTGTCTAGTGTTGCTGCCTTGAAAAAAAAATCCTTGGCACACTCAGTTTTAAGATGTGCCCTCTGTCGCCCCCCTCCCCCCCCAAAAAAAATTTAGTCCTGACGCTGTCACTGACGGCCTGTATTGTGTAATCATGGTGTTTGTACTGTCCAGATAATACGCATATATGTTCGTCACATAGTTTATAATTTTACTGTTCTTGAAAAAAGATGTGTTCGTACATTTTCTAGCAACAGTGTCATCAACTTTTCTAGTTTTCCCAAATCTCTTTTTCTCCACCACGTATTATTAATCTTCTTCGTCATTCTTGTGATAATACAAGAATATCAGTAAATATGTAATGGTGAGAAATGTGTTGCTACTATACGCCAGGCAGTGGCGTGTGGTGGGGGTGGGAAGGAGGGGAGCGGCAGAAGACTACTCCATTGAAAAAAATGTTTTCTAACAAAAAACAACATATCAGCTAAGTATTTTAAAACATGCCCTCAATCTGGAGTCTTTCTTCTACATGCTGAGCGGGTGTAAAAATGGATCGGAGGGGGGGGGGGGGGAGGGGCGTAAAAATGAAATTTGCCACGACAGAAAAAAAAATATTTACGCCACTGCTCTCTCGTTTGACAATTGGCCGCACTGGGTTGCGAATCAAAACGAGTGGCAGAACCTGGCATAAACTTAGCTCTGAAACCTAACGGGTTTATTTACCACTGCTGGAAGAATCCGAATTCTTCCCCTCTTGTTGTTCGGATCCTAATGGCAGAATGTTCAGAGCAAGATGCTCCCCGGTACTTCAGTAGTTGGGTTCGTCTGAATGAGGAAGGTCCTGGGTTCAAGTCCAGTCGAGGTGGTTGTTTTTCTATTTTTCTTTGATTATGAGCACCTAGTCGTAAACCCTACTGTTTGGTTTATTTTACCTATTCTGTGTTTTAGGAAGCATCGCTCCTTTTCTCGTGTCTTATTCTTTTGTCCCAGGAAATGAATAAACCTGTCAACAGCAGATTGTAGATTCAAATCTGCTGATAAGCCAATTCAAAAGCTAACCTATATACGCATAACATCATTTCACAAACAAGGACGCACTAACACTGCATCAGTAATTCGACGTGTTGTTTGTGTGGTACAGAAATGCTGAAGAAGGATAGAAAATTAATATGCGATTTACGTATGCAGTTGGAAAGGCAGCATAAACTCAGCAGTACTATATATTCTGAATGCGCGGTGAAATGAAAAGTATACATATTGCACATCACCTATAAAAAAAAACCGTCTCCTAACTTTTGCAACTGCAATACGGCAAATGAGCGATCATGCGATCATGTAAGAAACGACCAGATAAAAAGTGCTCATCTGACGGTATTATGTTTGTTCCAAAAAACCCTGAAAGTTTCGTTGATTTACGGCCTCCCGTCCTCTTCGTACTTTTTCATCAGGGTTTAACATTTTTTAAATCTGCGAACACCTTACTTTGCAGTAAATCCAGCATTAAATTAGAACGGGTGGGGGAAAAGATGGGGATCGTACTGCACTGAGGATACTTAAAGCGCATGATTACTTTAAATTTATTTACTCTTTTTTTGTGTATTAGCCGACGATAAAATATTACACACGAAAATGTCACACCACAATTTGTAGCGGCCGAAGCTACGACTGTAGAGGTGCTTGTAGCCTCGCCGACATCAAGATGGTTTTGACCTTTAACTTCTAGTTGTGGTGGCGGTTTTTACTTTTACGGAAAACAGCACACGTATGCTACTGGCCCAGCATGGGTAACAGAGAGTCATTTGTCCTAACTGTAGGCTAACTAGACAACATTAAAGGGGGGTATTCCCTGCCACCAGGTGGGTGGTTAATTGCAGTCCTGACTTTAAGTAATAAGTGATTTTCTTAACTAATTAAGTCTAGCAATTAATCGTACTAGTAAACAACTGACGTTTCACAAACTCTTGGTTTATTAAATGACAGGCAAATATAAAAAACAAGTATTTACATTTCAACTAGTATCAACAAGAAAGCTTTTAAATTAAAGCAACACGAGATTTACATTAAATCTTACAAGAATTTATATTAAATTCAGTTTCAACCTTTACATGTTATGTGCAAAGAATAACAATTTCGACAAGAAAAAGTTCTGCCAGGAACTCGCAAGAACCTGTTATGAAGTGTAAACCGCAGGAATTACACGAAATACTTCTAGACTATGTTTCCTAAGTGCGACTTAGAATCAAATCTGCCATTTAGGATTTGTCACTTCAAGTTAACAAAAACTCTGCCAATCAACGAAAACACTTACATGAGTTTTTGACACGGAGATTTAGCTTAAGGTGTTGCGGTGATTATTGCGACTTTTACGGCATAAGCACCGCAAGGGCTACTGTCCCAGCATGGGGGATGGAGCGCAGGGTCCTAAATTAAAGGGGCCTAACCTTAATACTGCTGGTATTTCACTGCCACCAGCGATGGAAATTTAACCGTTTACAAAGAGCTAAACTAAAAATGGTTTACATATTTATTTACACTTAAACAGTTAATCGACTAGCAAACGAACTGAAGTTAAAAACTCCTGGTTTTTATTATAACATCAGAGAATATAAAAAGAACACTTTACATTAAGTTTGCACGAACAGCTTTTGAAATAAAGTATTTAAAAGCACAAAGTTTGAATTTACAACATGTAATTCGTTTTCACAAGTTTACAAGTTTTGACTAAAACAAACGTTTGTGTTTCAGAATAAAACAATCAATTAATTTTTCGAATAGAAAACGCAATACTGAACGCTCCGCAGAGACGTCCGCAAGATTGAACAGCCTCGGCTGGTTACAGTTTATCAAACAGTATGTTTCAAACACGCATGAAAGATCAACCGTTTCACAGTTTTGTTTCTAAGTGATAAAACAGAGCCAGAGTTGCTGTTTACAAGTCAACTCCTCAAATTATAAAAGCCTCAGCTACTTATAAAGTCCGTCTGGAGTGAATAACCAATGAATCCCACACAAAGATCAAACCGTCAGTTATTTGAATTAATGTTTAAAACAAATAAGAAAGAAGTTGGTTTTTAGAAAGAGTACCACTCTGACGTTATGGGGTGAGAAACCTAAGATGCCGCTACAGGCGTCACCACTATAATATTCCCTAGCTAGAGAGAGTTTAAGTTACGAATTTAAACTAAAATTTAGACTTGGGGGTCCTAAATTAAATTTTCAAAAGCTAACAACAAACATACGAACCACTGCCATTTTGCCCGGCATGACATCCCACGGACATGGCGTCTCCACTCCTGACTGGCGTGACCCTTCTCTAGCTTGAGATCTGTGAGCTGTGCTAACTATGCATTCTGGGGCTGGGGTTTTATACACATTACCGGAAGTGGCGCGGACGCCGAGGATAGCTGCGGGGGTCTGATTGGCCGAGGGCCTCGAGAACAATGGAAAGTGGGAGGAGAAGTCGGATGAACAAAGGGAATGGGTGCAGAGCCATTTGAAGGAGTAGGGACATGTAAACGGAAAAGACAGGCCTGTTTTGAGTTTTACTCAATTCAACATTGGGAAATAGGCCTTTACTTTGAATTATTGGCTACGGATTGAATATTTACATGTTTGTAACGTGAATAGGCTCTTGCTAAAGCTTGATACGTGGCTTTGGGTAATGCAGAAAGCATTACTATTAAATTTACAAGCTTTAACTGTAAACTGCAGTGTTAAACACCACAACTAGTTTTGGCTGGGGAGGGGGGCAAAAAGGGGTTTTCGAAGTTTTTGCACAGTTTGACTTTCGGAAATGGATTAAACAGATCTTTTTAAGAATTCTTTTAGTTTTAATAGTAGTTCAAGCTAGCAGTAGCATTTGGTTGGGCCCAGTCGGGCTGAGAGGAGAACTAAAATAAACATATATACACTAAAATTCGTGTCCGGTAGAATGCCGATGTCTAATTACTTGGACTAATGGCAGCGTTTCTGGGGGCAAAAGATTATTATAAAAAGGCTAAATAAATGAATAAAATTAATAGTCTAGCTTGATGGTATGCTAAAACGCATAAAGTTAAAGTGGAGGTTTGAACCCTAAAGTTAACGGACAATGTTTGATCTAAGTGGAAATTTTTCATAGTAGTTGCGATCGTTCAAACATAATAAAAAATATCACACTTCAAAAATGGTTGTCAGTACATGGGCACAAGGTTCAGTGCCTTTCTCCTAAAATACAACTAAGCTAGAGTTTGGGGCTTTACGCCCGAAAAGAAGAGTGATAAAATCAAAATATACAAATACATTTTTAACAATGGCGGCCATGATGAAGTAGCGCTGCTGGTGGTTTTGTTCGATCTTCAAATGTAGATTTGATAATCTTCCAGATAGAAAGTTCAAAATTAGCCTTCCCCAAGAGGCTTGTATTTGGGCAGGCTATCGATGGTGAAAATTTGGAACGAATTGGTTCAATATTGAGAAAACGGCTGGATGTGCCTCGGCGAGGCATTTTGGGTGCCTCAAGAAAAAAAATTTCAATATTTCGGAAAACAGCCGTTTTTCGGTGGCGATCGTTTACAGAATAACTATGGACTGCGTGATAAAGAGAGGCCAGTAGAGTTATACACATTGTTTAGAACGTGAATAAGGCCTTTAATTACTACGGATTGTTTTCTTATTTAACCACGATGTTATGCATCGCGACTATTGAAGGAATGATCTCAATAAATTCGGTTTTTTAACATTGGGAAGCCAGGTTTTACTTTGGGAAATCGAAAGCCAAGTCGGTTTGCTAGGAACAACGGATTACAAACAGAAAAGACGTGTCCGTGAAAATTCGTAAGTTAAGATGTTGCCTAAGCTCCGGTAGTGGTGATGGCAAAAGATTACGTTAAATATTTTATAAAATCAAAGTTTAAAAGTACCAGCAAGATGCTAAAACGCATTTTAAATAGCTTCAATCATTATTTGCAGCCGCAGATAATTGGTTTTGGCAGTTGGTTTTGGCTGTTTCCCGATACTTAACGTCTTTTCTCACGCTATTTTCTGACAAATTTAAAGTGCCTTTAACACAGCGTGACTTGTTAGCAGACATTGCGATTTTTAGTAAATAACTTTGGTTACCACCCAATTTAATTCTTTTCGATACCTTTCTTACTCCTTAAAATTCATCGAACCATACTTGGTTAAAGCAAGCCAACTTTATTTAGCTTTAGTATTTTACATAATTTTCTACAGTTTCCTGTCCGAGTCATCTCACAACTTGTCAACACAGTAAAAGTTTTCCATTATGCATTTTACTGTTAGTGTTAATAGAATATGGTAAGTAGGCTATCCCTTTTGCTTGTCAGCAGGATTAAAAGTTACAAAAAGATAGTCTCACTTAATATGGGAATTTTAAAGCTTGCGAACGCAACAGCACAATTACAAATATGTAACAAGAGTTTATTACCACAGAGAGCTGAGCATCGTGAGTTAAAGACAATTACTATGCCCCATTTTGTGAATCTTTTTTTGGTTCATGACTCTATTCAAATTTTAATAAGAAAGGCCGTGTGAGTGTAACTTGAAAGTATGATCCCAAACAAGTTATTTATAACTTGTTTTTTATTCTTTAAAATCGGGTTGAGTTAAAATAACAATTACTAGCTTCTCACTATTGTAATAATCTGGTTCCGCCAAATCAAATTTTTTAGAAGTGTGAGAGACAGTCATCCGGTGGACCCCCACCTTCAGTCAGTTGACGGAGTATTGGTTAATGAATCATAATGTGATAACCAATTGTTGTACACTGGAGCTTAAAAGTGTGTAAGAAAAACTCATTGCACGAAAAGAGTGTAGAAGAAAAAAATCTCTGTGCGGTGAAAAAAGTGTTGAAGACATTGAAAAAAAAACCACCAAAACATAGTCAGCGACACAGCAAAAGTATAGTCAGCAAAAGTATAGTCACCGAAAATATAGTCAGCAAAAGTATAGTCAGCAAAAAAGGTGTAGTGGTATGACATGTAAGAGGGAGAAAGTTTTAAAAATTCTGATAGCTGCAGATACTCCGCAGTATATTTCAAACAACACAGTTTAAACTTTTTATTCATTTTTTATCGACATAAGGGTGATGCACTTTCTTACAAAAAGAATCATGTTTTTTTTTTCAATTGACACACAAAAATACACCATCAGTTAAGATTTGTTGTTTTAACTGTACATTTTTTCAACACCCATAACACGACAAGGTTAGTCCGTATAGATGTATTTTTACGTAGTAAAGACGGGCGGCAGCAAACTTATCTTCTTCTTCTTTCTATGCACAAGTCTTTCGTGCTGGTTGGTGCTTTGTTTCGCAACAGTATTTACAGCCAAAAACCCCATGCTTTCGCCTCCGTGCATACAAATCTCTATTCCGTTCACTTCGACTTTTGGCCATTTTTAACAAGGAGACATTTTTTTAAACAAGAGTATTTCTTCCGTTCTACGACTGACGAGTATTAACTGCTGATCATAATATTATGGACTGAGTTTTATTTTGCCGTTATAACGCATGCAGGCTGATCCCCGTACAGTATTCTACCTCGTCGACAGTCGAGTTTAAATACTTATATACTAACCTAGCCGGGAGATGTAACAGAGTCGGCCGCTAGTTTACTGTTTTTTTTCACGTGCCTCTTTCAACACGACTCCGGACACAATTCTCTGCCCCTCTGCTGTTAAATTCCTGCAATCTTTACTGGCATTTTCTTTAGCATTCTCCACAGTATGAAAGTTGTTATCGTCGTGTTCCCTGTAGAGCAAAGTTTGACAACGTAGGTTGCGAATCACACGAACACCAACGTGTAAGTTAACTAATTTTCACAAGTATGACTGTCTACTCAAACTTCGATGTCTCCAGTTTGGTAACAGACACGAAAGGAAAATAAAGTGTTCATGCAATCGAGAGTTGCTTTTGATCCGCATCGTGTGTTAGAATAACTAATTAGCACGTGTCACTTTCGACACTAACTATGCCCTCTCCGTAATTTGTCATTGAGTGTAATGTATTCCTACAATAAGCGGGGTTTGCCTCCGGCATGCGTGCCACCTTCGACACGCGCACGATGCATTAGCCTAAACTCCCATTGATTGCCCTACTATGCAGGTCAAGTCTTTTCAAAATTTGTCTTGTTAACCTATTTTAACGTGCGACCTTCGACTCGCTCATTAAGAGTGTCAAAGTATTTAGCAAGTAAGTTTTTACGCACGTGATTATTTATTTAGTACAGGCTTTTCAGTTTGCAGTGGAGTCCCTTTTAGCACGGGTGTGTGTGTGTGTGTGTGTGTGTGTGTGTGAGTGAGTGTGTGTGTGTGTGTGCGTGTGTGTGTGTGCGTGCGTGTGTGTGTGTGTGTGTGTGTGTGTGTGTGTGTGTGT
>JAHWFP010009649.1:0-13406 GCA_023313725.1 Lithobius niger
TTTACTGCTGCTTTGAATCACATCAGTTTGTTAAACATGCAGCAGTATGGCCTAAGGATGTAGCAAGATGGTCATGTTTGATTATCGGCGGTAACCTCGTTTTATTGCCATCTTTTTTGCTGACATTTTTGTCAACTTAGTAAGGCCATTTCACTATACGCATAGATTGTTTCGATTTCAACACCCCAACTACTTCAACAACTCATTTATTGAGCAATTAAAGAATTTCGCCGCCAATAAAATGTAATACATTGACTTTTAATTCACGCCAAGCAGCGTAGCAGTAAACTCTACTTCTATTATACAGATTGCCACTTTAATCGAGCTGTTATGTGTCATTAGCTTTTCATCAATATCGTTACAAACAATGCAAAGATTGTGGTTTCGTTATTTTTCTGATGGTCGCTTTGTAAGTGGCTGTGGAGTACTACCTCGTTTCTTGTATATTGGCGAGTGAATTTGTTTTTAGTCATTGCATATTTGTATGCATCCGTTCCTTGCAGACCAGAGACCAGTTGGTCGTGCTTGAGAAACCAGCTAGTCGTTTTTGAAGACCAGTTGGTCGTGCTTGAAGACCAGCTAGTTGTTTTTGGAGACCAGTTGGTCGCGCTTGACGACCAGCTGGTCTTCAAAACCGACTAGCTTGTTTTCTACTACGACCAACTGGTCTCAAAAAACGACCAATTGGTCTCAAAAAACGACCAATTGGTCTCCAAAAACGACCAATTGGCCTCCAAAAACGACCAACTGGTCTTCAAAGGCAACCAACTGGTCTTCAAAGGCGACCAACTGGTCTCCACAAACGACCAACTGGTCTCCAAAGGCGACAAACTGGTCTCCAAAAACGACCAACTGGTCTTCAAAGGCGACCAACTGGTCTTCAAAGGCGACCAACTGGTCTTCAAAGACGGCCAACTGGTCTTCAAAAACGACCAACTGGTCTTCAAGCATGACCAACTGGTCTTCAATCGCGACCAACTGGTTTTCAATTGCGACCAACTGGTTTTCAATCGCGACCAACTGGTCTTCAATCGCCTAACTAGAATTAAAAACTGGTCTTCAAGCGTGACCAACTGGTCTCTGATAGCGACTAGGTAATCTTCAAGCACGACCAACTGGTCTTTAGACGTGACCAACTGGTCGATGATTGGAGACCAGCTGATCACGCTTGAAGACCATCACATTGTTTTTGGAGACTATACTTGGTCGTATTTGGCGACCAGCTAGTTGCTTTGGGAGAACAGTTAGTCATTTTTGAAGACCAGTTACCGTTCTTTGAGACTAGAAGGTTCTTTAGAAGAATGGCAGCTGGTCGTAATCTGATCGCTCACATTGGTGGCAACAGGACCGTTTAGTGGACGAAACGACCTATTTACGATCAAATTTAGCGCACAGTTGGTCTAAAACAAGTCACAGGAGCGATCAAAAAGAGACTTGTTTGCGACCAATTATTTTGGTAAGGGTAAAACATATTGCGTAAATTAGGCCAGCTCCAAAAAATAATATAAGTGTTCCCAAGAACTTCTTCATTTTTCCAACCGTCTAAAGAAATTTCTTGAATTAAATCCCTGGCTTCATTGGTAACGAAGAATGGGGTTCGGGTGTAGGAGGGGGGGGGGGGATGATGGGGGTTTGTTACATTATCTTCTGTGGGAAGTTGGCGCACTTTAACGTAAGGAAGTGGGTTGATTAGAGAAAAATAAATAAATATGCAGTGCAGACCGACGCAAACAAGCGTCAGTGGGAATTCAGTCAGTGGGCGTTAGAATGGCTATGTGGTTCAAGTCTGGTCATGGGTGAGATTGTTTCGGTGGGTCAGATGGGTGCCATCTCTGCCAATGGCCACAAATTTACGCAAATTTCTTTTTTACGCAAATGACGTCGCTCAATAGGGGGGGGGGAAGGGGGGGGGCGGAAGGATAAGCGGAGTCTGGCAGTTTCAGCCAAGGGTGATAGGGGTAAGGACGGTCTCACAATTTGTGACGTCACATAATTTTTACCGAGAATCATTTGTATGATGCATTTATTTTTATTTTTTAATGTAAAAACTTTTCGAATAAATTAGGCCTATTCCAAAAAACACGTGTTCCTACTATCCTCTTTCATTTTCCAACCACAGCATGAATAAAATGATTTTAAAAAATTTAGAAAATTATAATTTTCTTGAATTAATTTCCTCTTCGTCGGTACAAAGGGGCGGAGGTCGGATGGGGGGGGGGGGAGGGATGGCATATAGACTGTGTGGAGTTAAAAAAGTTATGACACCGTTGCGTGACGCGTATGTACGGCCCCTACTCTCAATCCGTTCTTGTTCCCGAGTTTAAAAAAAAAGACATTGAAAAACCGTTGCATACTGTATACAGAATTCCAAGATTTCCAAGACAGAATTTAGAATTTTTTTCGTGCCATTTCTTGCCACAAGGCGTTCTAAGGCAGCTGTGTGAACCAAAAGCATTTTAAATAATTTTTTTTTCGTAATATTATGTTAAATTTTTTGCCTTTTACCATCGAATATTTGTCATTTTGGAGTAATAATTGAAAAGATGCCCTACAAATTAACTATGCAGATAATTGAGTTCTAAAGATCACAATTACTCGGCCGAGCGAAGGATGTTACGTGCTTATTTTCCAAAGTCCCATTTCCATCTTACACAGCAATTCCAAACGAAACATTGATCGTTAAGAGAATATCTGGATAGGTCTACCAAGAATTGCGAGATTTGCTGTAGAAATTATAAAGAAGCGACCTGGTAGCAATTGGGTTTTCGAAATCATTTTTTTTTTTGTAATAAAATAATAAAAAATAAACTGTACGCAACGCTTTTGACTTGTCCTAAATGCATTCAAAAGTGTTTTAAACGATCCAGTGTAATACAAGTGCAGCACAGTAATACAGGATCTAATAAGACAGGTGTAACACTGTAATGCAGGCAACACAGGATCTACAGGTGTAATACAGCCAACATTAAACGAGAAGGAGAACGTGTTGTAAACAGGAGTGGCATGCACCGACATCCATGCTCTTGAGGGTGGATCAGTGGCATAGTAGGTGCGCTTCCTTGTTGTCTAGTTTCTTTCTTTTAGCTTCCTGCTGGTCGTGGAGGTCGACAATTGTACCTTATTTTGATGATTGTGGTTTGTGTTGTTTTGCTTCAGTGGTAAATGTTTTGTTTTTCTTTGTAGTTTTTAATGTTTCCAGTGAAGAAGGTGCCAATTGCACTGAACATTTAAAAAAAAATACCCGTTTCAACTTCCTGTTGGCCATGGAGGTGGATGGGTAACTATTTCCAATTTCGCAGATGAAAATGGCCATTTTCGCAAAAATAAAATTTGAAGTCAGTATTCTGTGAAAATGGATTCTGCGAAAATGGATTTCCAAACTCGCCAAAATTCCTTCCATTTCTGCGGAAACAAATTTTCAGAAGAAAAATATGACCTGCTGCCTCTTGATGAGCTGCACTGGACATGATCCAGCTTATTTGTAGGTACCTTTATTATTTTTGCAAGAAACATTGTAATACCGCCGTGTCACGAATGATGGGATTAGTTATCAAGAAAGTGAGGGGGCTCCTGTTTGATCCAGGGTCTGCGTTTCACAATTGCTTGCCTCATAAGCTTTAGAATTACAAAAATCTCCATGTATATAGTAAGCGCTCCCTTTCAGTCTGTGTTTTATACTGGTTAACAACAACAAAAATTTCTGCCACGACCCATCTTAAATAAAGGATTTTTATAATAATAATAACAATAATAGCTTTATTCATGTACAAGTACAGAAACAGTTAAAAACTGTGCAGTAACCTGTACAGGCACGAAATCTAGAAGGACTTGTATGTGCAAGCAAAAATTGAACAAATCATTTATAGGCTATTTTTTTATATAGTAAAGTAGAGATTAATACTTATGAACTGTAATCTAAACATGTACATGTTATCAAACATTGCAATGTTAGTTACGCTGTTTGAGAATCCATTTTTTTTTTCTTCTTATCATTCCAATTTTTAATATTTCTCATCTCGATTGGCAGTTTGTTAAAATACAGTGGTACAAGATAGTTCATACCTCTTTTTTCCGTATTTATTTCTCCACTGTGGTTCAATGAGCCAGTTGTTATTGTTTCTTACAGTTCTATGTATTTTTACTTTATTTTCCAAACTGTAATAGTGTTTAGTGAGAATGTTATACATTACTGACTTGTTCTACATCAAGAATTTCAAGTTGTTTGTGGATCTCCGCTGTATTGTTTCTTTTTCGATCTTTAAATAAAGTTTTTAAGGCTTTATTAACCATTCTTTGTATTTGTTGTAAAAGACTTATTGTAGTTGTACCGTAAGCAGTAATTCCGTAATTAATTTTCGACATAACCAGTGCCTCAAAAATTTGTATTTTGTTCTTTATACCAAGTAATTCTTTTAGATTGTAAAGTGTAGGAAGAGTTCTTCTTATTTGATTTACTAAATTATTTATATGTATTTGATTTTTATTTATTTGTATGTGCGAATTTCCAATTTTTGTCTAATTCAAGACCATGGTATCTTGCATTAGATACTTTCTTAACTGGTTGGCAGTGACATTTCTTTTCTTAATTACAATATTAATTACATGTTGTTATTTCATAACGAACAGGTTGCATGTGTGATGAAGTTATTGGTAAGAAGCAAGTTTTGTCTGTATTTAGAATAAGGTCATTGTCCTGAAGATATGCACTTAGTTTGTTATAGTAATTTTGAAGATATTTTATCATATATTTGCAATCATTGTGTATTGATAATAAAAAAAAATATCATCAGCATAAAGCATTAGTATTGAGTTCCAATTAATTTCGGTGATATCATTTATGTATACAGTGTAAAAAATAAGACGGGACCAAGTATTGATCCTTGTGGTACACCATAGACAATGTCTTTCCAGTCACTGGTTAATAATAATTATAATTTTTATTCGTAAAGAGATTGAATGGGTCCATGGGTGGACTTGGCAGCCACTGGCAGCTGGCCCTAAAGTAAAATTACACAAATAAAAAAGAAACCTACACTGTGCTTAAGTAAATTAAATGGATAGTTTACAATAAAAATAAAATGAAGCTAGGATAATTTGATGGGTCTAAAGGAACCTCAGTCGTTAAGTTATACATGCCATAAAATGAAAGCATTTATCATAAAAAGAAACGTGGACGTGCCATAACCAGGTGTAGCAAAACTGTGTCCTTTGTAAAAAAATTAAAAAAAATAAAAATAAAAAGGATGCATATAGCCAAGAGTAAAACAAAAAGAATGTACAATAAAAAAGGTAAAATACAGTTAAAATCAATAACGTTTCAAAAATCTTGATACGTCAACCAATTTTAATTCTTCTTGAATACAGACACAGAACAGGCATTAACCAAATGCGATGGGAGAGAGTTCCATACTGCAACTATTCGCTGTCCGAAGAAAAACTTCCGACAGTTAGCCTTTCCAACAATTAACTTACAATCATGACCTCTCGATACACTATTGTTACGAAGATGAAACATCTCAGAGTAATTAAAGTCCCTGGTGCAGTGCAGAATTTGTTACGTCATGACTACATCGGCCCTCAAGCGTCTTAATTCTAATGAGTCTAAACCGATCTTGCTAGTCTTTCTTTGTAAGTTAGATTTTGCATTCCAACCAAGCATTTCGTAAAGCGTCTCTGTACTTTCTCTATTAAAATCGATGACACCCAATAAGTGGGGGACCAAACAGGACTCGTGTATTCCAAAATTCGGCGAACATAAGTCATATAAGCGGAGATCAAAACTGAAGTAAAACAGCGTTTGATCATAGCTGCTTTACAGTGATCTGACCAAGAAACAAAATTGCACTGTGTACTAAATTTAAGATCTGATGTGAAGAACCACACTCCTAAGTCTTTTGTTTGAGTAACCTGGGGTAAGGGAATGCCACTTGGTATGTATAACAAATGTTTGTTTGATCTACCAATATGGAAAGAGCTACATTTAGTTGCAGAAATCGGTGACTGCCAATCTTCAGACCAGGTAAAAAGCAAGGAAGTGCTGCAGAAAGCCTGATGTAGTCTGAAGAATCAGTGGAGGGACCAAATAATTTAACGTCATCGCAAACTTTTTTAGGATGGTGGAACTGTCACTACATGTTAAATCATTTACGTACAACACAAATAACAGGGGTCCTAAAATAGACCCTTGTGGGATTCCACTAGTAACTGGCAGTTCACCCGACAGTGTGGTGCCCACAACCACATTCTGTGTTACGCCCAGTTAAAACTCTTCAATCCAAGAAACAATCTTGTTAGCAAAGCCATATTTCCTTAGTTTTGCAATTTCATAGATATGGGACCAGCAACACAGGAAGTCACAATTTGGAATTCTATAAGCTGGTCATATCCAATGCAGCTCATAAACTGGATCATGTTCAATGCAGCTCATCAAGGGTAGCAGGTCATATTAGGTGTAGGCCAGGCTTGGTTTAGGCCAGGCTTGGTTTAGGCCAGGCTTTAAACTGCAATGCATTTATTTTATTTTATTTTATTTTTTTAAACATTGACAATGGTACGGCTTTTCCCCTCACTCGCCCCCCACCTTTGGTGATGCCATCGGGGACCACTGTGTCCCTGGTAGGTCTAACCTTGGTGGTAAGGCATTCGTGACCCCAACCCAATACCATCAACCCTTCCTTTACAGCCGGGCAACCGTGTAAAGTTTAAACTTTACAATTTTAAATTTTTGTTTTGACTTCGGATGGCAGTTAGTGACCATCAGGTCCTTGTCATTCCGGTTGCGTTTGCAACAAACTTAACTTATAAACCTACATTTTTCTTCTGCAAATTTGATTCTGCAAAAAATAGACATAATTTCTGTGAGTTTGGAATTCCATTTTCGAAAAATCAATTTTCGCTGAATACTGGCCTCAAAATTTATTTCTGCGACGATGGACCATTTTTTTTTTACGAAACTGGATTCTGTGAAAAGGATGCTGCGTTTCAGAGGTGACCGTTTTAACGTATCAGTGAACGAGGTGCTAATAGCGCTGAAAATTTGTAAAACGTTTTTTTTTTAACTTCTTGCTGGTCACGAAGGTGAACCAGCGGTTTTAATGTGCTTCAATAAACAATGTACGAACAGCATTGGAAATTATGAGAGTTTTTTATTGGCCTAGCAAAGCGAGGCGTTAATACTCAACTAAATTTGGATTTTGTGTGCATCTTTGTGTCTGTGTTTTTCTGTTTAAGACACAATAACGTTCGCCATTTTGTTCTAATTTTGTTCAAATTTATAGCACAGTAGCGTTGGGGTAAATTCCTACCTCAAATGTTTTAGGGGTGGGGGCCGAAATTCAACGCAAAGCCCTGCAGGACAGAAATCGTATCAGTGGAGCAAAAAAGCGCTACCCTTTGAAGCACTGGGCAGATCGTGAATTTCTACCGTGTGAATATAGAAAATGGACTAATGTAATGGATCATATCAGGCTCCGCCAAGCGAACGTCTTTTTCAGAACGCAATTAAATGTCTAATTGTACTTTCTTGTCATTGTATGTTTCTCCTATATTTACAATAGGCTAATACTAGTAATACAAGCGTAATTCGTTTGAATTAAACTTTAAGAAACTAACGAGTGGCAGGTAGTAGGCGTCTTAATTCTTGCCAGTCGTGCATGAAATCAATTTTTATAACTGAATGATTACGGCCTGAGTTTTACCTTGTTCGAAACGCTAAACAAACACTAAAATGATAAAAGAAATTCAATTCAAGTGAATTTCCCCATTATTTCCCGCACATTTTATGATCGATTGGCCTACAGGCATCACGCGTATGTTACGGTATACTAATATTGGAAATGAACATTATGAGTGGTCGATGCTGTCGGCCTAGGAGGGCAACACTTCAGGCAATGACTAGACACAAAATGCCAACCGCCGACAAGTAAAAACATGCTTCGTTCAATAAATTTCCAATTACGTTTTGAAGATGTTTGGGCAAAGGTGTCTGTAGAATTCAGGATGTTACCGTTCAAACCCTCTCCGTCCTCGTTTTTAGTGGTGCGCGGAGCGAAGACAAGTAAAGGAGCTTCTCGTCCCGTTTGTCTGTCTGTCTGTAGACACGATCACTTTTGAAACCGTTGTACGATTCATTTAATTGTGCCATGCGTGTTATTGGCCCTCTTGTAGCAGTAAGTATCAGACGGCAACATTTTTTCCCGAATTTTTAGAGGTTTCGATTTTTAAACGTCATGATTAATCAGACGGTAATCTCTTCATAAATAACCACTACACTTTACCACAACAGAAGAACTGAAAAGAAGTCCGACGAAAAACCCTGCATGCTGGTGTGGACAGCTTCTGAAGAAGGTGGTGACGAAAGTCACCGAACATTTAAACTAGAACTTGCTTTGTCCTTGTTTTGTGGCAAAGTCTGAGTGTTTACTCGTTTATGAAATTTACCACTGTAACCGCCATTTACCGGTTTTCATCGACGATAATCTCCATTGAGGAAAATTAATTGGAAATCAAACTGTAAGTCTAAAAAAACTTGAGACGTATAACGACACCAAAAAAGCACGTTTTCAATGAATGCTTTATTATATACCGTACGCTTCCGAGGGCCAAATTCAAACCGTCCACCCTCTACGTTTTTAGTCTTCTCGGCTTTTTGAAAATTTATTTCGATCCAAGGCACGTGTATCCTGAAACTCGAAAGTTTAATTCCAAGAAAACTTTCTAAATTATTTAGTGCCACACACGACAAGTTGGCAATCAGTTAATCAAAAATGGTTCTGTTTCTGTGTCTAGCTAATTATTTTAGAGCCATTAAAGGTTTCCTTGACTTTTAAGGTGCGCTTCGAGTATACGGCCAAAATTTTATGATTAAAAAAAAAAGTTTTAAGAAAAGCATTGGCGCAATTAAGCCCGACGAGTGGGGGAAGCCAGAATAAATTTTCGGTGTCATTTGAATGGGGAACTTGTGGTTAAGATTATTGTGGTATTTATTGTCCAACCGTACAGACTTATACTTCAAGTTTTTCATTGGGTGTCGGACATTTTCCCGTTATTGCTGATTCCTCCAGCTGTCTCGTTGTATTAATTGCTTCTCAGAAGTATCTCAGATTTGTGGTAAGCACAATTGAATTTTTATTTTGCATGCATATTCCTTGTTTTGCTTGTAAGAAAATAACAACTACCATAAAAAAAATTTTGGTGTAGGCCTACTAACTGACCACAGTGACTAAGTTAACAACCTGCATGTAACATGTAATCCCAGGTTTAACAGAATGCGTGTATCAGGGTCCACGGATTGCCTGAATATATAAAGAGATTTGTCCACTCTCCAGCTTTAAGAACCTAAAAGCCACGATTAAAGACACGGATTAACAAAAAATTAGGTGCAATTCACTGACAACAACGAACCATAAACTAATATTAAAAATATTTTATACTGGCCCAGAAACAAAGCTTAACGATTCCCATTAAATGCTGGCCGTTTGAACGCCAAGTTATAGGTCCTCCAACTAAGACTTCTAGCGTTAAATGTAGCAGTCTACTTGAAATATTTCATGTTTTCATTTACGTAGCTCTCTCTCAAACAATTACTCGGGGGGGGCGGCGCTTAACATGGCTTTAGATATCATGATTTCCAACAGCGAAACTTGGTGGGCATCCTTAAGATGTTTTGTTTTGGACAGACTAAGATTACAGTCCACCTGTAAATTTTACACTGCGTGTAACGGAGGGAATCTACCAAGTTCCTGCTAGGTTTGCACTGAGCCATGAACAGTTGTCGAACTAGTGACCGTTTTTACTTTTGCGGAACACGATATGTATAAAAATTAGGGTGTGTATTTTTTTTTTATTTAATGTATATGTATCAAAAATATCACTTCTGCTGCGAAAAGTACACGTATGTATCAACCCTCCACGTAGTAGAGTTTAAATTACCTTAAGACGAGGAATGCGTATCCTTTCTTAAGCCAAGGCCTACTGGCGTAGAAATTGCACAACTTGCCTTCCACTGACAGGACTGTTCTCGTGATTACGGACGGTTGACGGCTGTTAACATTGCTTTGCAGTGGGACCAGGTTGGAATTTGGAATTCTGCTCAGAGTTCCAAAAAAGTGCTACGTAGCATATTACAGGCAATAAAAAAAGCTACCCAAAAAACTACGTTTTTAAAGACTAATTTGAAGAAAAACTGTAAATTGTATACACGTCTGGATTGAGAGCATTGAAATCCGTTACCATCGCATACGTAGATAAAAGTAGTAGCGCGCGCACTGCCGTTGCGTTCCACTGAGCCTGACACCATAAAAAAAGATTCATCTTTGTCGCCTGCCGCCGATCCACGCACACCTCTAGGCAAAAGTGTGTTGGTGCGTTAGCGTTTGAAAGTACTTACATGGCCTAATGATGGGACTTGCTTAGTGTTTAAAAAAAAATGAATACTTACTCTTCGTTATGCGGAAAATGCTAGATGTTTGTAAAATACTCGAAAATGCCTTTAAAATGCTTTTTTTATATTTTTTAAATGTTACATGTTTTGCTACGCCCTGGTTTCTGTGGTAAACTCTGCTACCGCAGCATCGAAGATGCTACATGGTCACACTTGCTTTGGTAATAAGAATTTCGCTATGTTAAATCAATTAGCTTAGAGCCAGAAAGCCAACTCTGCAGCTTCTCTCCCAGACGACCTTGTGGTGGAATACTAGACGAGAGTTACAGCATGGATACTCCCATGTAAGCTCCTCGTGTTAGCACCGAAATGGGAGTACTCTACTCCTGTGGTGTAGGAAGCAGCTTACATTTGAATGGTTCGCTGACCTTGACAAATCCGTTTAAGGTCAGTATTTTTCTAACGTATTAACTGAGCGTTGCAGATAACTAGATTTTTAAAGTAAGCTGTAGGGAATCAAAACCTGTAAAAATAAAGCCAAAAAAAATTGTATGGCGTTCCAAACAAAATCACAAGTTACGCAGCTGAAACCACTCCAAAAAGCAACTGCCAACATTTCTAACTAGTCAGAAATCATTCCCAGTCTAGACACTATCCTTCAAAAGTGTTACTACAACACATTAACACGTTTTCAAGGGTTTCTCGGTGTAGCTTTGGTTGGGCACATGTGTAAGTGATGCACAAATTAAATAACTTTGTTTGCAACTACATTCTGATTTTTGATTTAGTTACCGTTTTTTAGTCCCAAAAACTTTCCGGTTTAGGCTTAGGGAATCGCTGAGAGCGAGGGAATTTCTTTGGGAGTTTCTCGGGGAGGGGGAGGGTGTTGGAAAATAAGGGGCCCTACGATTTTTTTGCGCTACTCTTCAATATACTGTTTTTGGCAATTCAGGTTGTGCAATTTTCCCAAAAAATCTTCATAATTCTTTAAAAAAACCCTACTCAGAAACAGGAAATTTGCTTCAGCTCCGAACCTTGCCGTAAACATTAGTAATACATTAAAAAAAATCTTTTGATTATGACGAGCAGAGTTTTACCAATCAGGCTTATGTGTTTCTTCCGCAATTATCTGCGACAGCATGTGGTCATACCAGCATACCTAGCGAGGCCTGCTTGATGCTTAAAGTTGACCGCCAACGGTGTGTTCGAACTGGTTACTTTGCGCGGGCAGTTCTCTGTCCGAACGGGAGGCTATAACAGCACAATTCGACCACACGGTAATTTCTGAGACTGTCGGTTAGCCCCTTTCCCTACAAAATGCATTTTAGTTTAAAACACGGGGCTGCAGCGACTACCACACTCTGCCACTAACCGACTTTTTCGAATATGTTGAGGCGTACACATCACGGACGGAAAATGCGATATCTATTATACAATCTGAAAGCCATAACCTTAACAATTGCCGGTTAAAAATGTATTAGCTTTTAGGCCTATTTTAGATTTTAGGCATTGTCAGCTGCTTGCCGTGCCGTTTTTTTTTCTAAGTAACTGCTAACGGAGAATTGGACAGTAGGTTCGGGTTGGACAGTAGGCCTATTCATTTACACGGCACACAGGTACATTGTTCGGCGTTGAGCCACGTATAGATCAGTGGTAGCGAGCGAAGTGACAAGAGAGTCGTCATAACATAGTGTTGTTGATGAAACCAGTTGTGACTTGTAGCAACTTGACATTGCGACGTGATTTTAAGCCTAATTTTCGGCTTTTATGACTAATTTTTTTAGCTGCCATTTTAATTTGGTAAGTAGCAGCTAACGGAGAGTAAGCCTCTTTATCCATGAAGCATGGCGTCGAGATTATTTAAATTAAGCTAATGTTTGTGGTTAACAAAATGATCCTTCTGTTTTTACGGGTTTGCGACGATCAAATGTTATGATTTTATAACTTTATGACTTTAGTTAAATTGAGAAAGCAACGATGTTTACTATCAGGGAGCAACTTAATTGCCGTGTTTTGTATCCGTGTCTTCTCTATCTAGCACTGTTCTGAAGTTGAAAAAAAAGCGACGGACAGACAGACAAAGTCGCAATATAGTTTTCTCAGCCGTTTCGGCAGTGCAAGACTATCAGACTTCAACTTAGTTATGACGTACGAGTTTCTATCGGTTTCAAATTCCAAGATACAAGTCGTGAGCATTGGCGAGTGAATAAAAGCAAAAAATGTAGCTCTCTGACGAGGCCTAAACAACTAAAGGCATATACACAAGATGAAGGAGCATTTAATTTTACTCTATTATACTGTACAACCGACTATTTCTGGTGCTGGTGTTAATGTGCACACTAGAATGCATACGCCTAAACGCAAACGGTATCCAGCCATTTATTTTACAAATGCTGGTTAAGAAAAATAAAAAGCTTTTTTTTGTTTGGAAGGCAACTGCATTTTGGGGTCTTCACTAGTAAGGAGTTGGTATTCCATCGGATTTTTTTTGGGGGGGGGGGAGGGGAAGGGGTGGTTGCTTAACAAAAAAAAAGCCTTTTAAAGGGGGGGGGCAACAACTTTTTAGGGCGAGTTAAGGGGGGGGAGTGAACTAAAGAAATGTTGGAAGGTCTTCATCACAAACTTTTAACCCGGCCCCTCCCTCGCTGACAAATTCCGAGCGGTGCCTAATTAAAAATGAATGTTTTTTTCTACCTGAACTGGTATTCACTAAACAACTTCTCAATATGAAAAGTGAAAAGGATTCGTCGAGATGATTAAAATGGTGTACTGAATCATCAAACTATATAGGGCAGAAATTAGGAAAATTGCGGAAATTTGTGAACGTTCGTCAGAAACTGTGAAAAAAATATTTGATGCGGCGCTTTTTAGGTGTTATGGCGGTGTCCGAGAAACATATTTTAAAATTATTGGGTCTTACATTAAACCACTCAGGTCAAGTCAGAAACGTAATGATCTTGAATTCTAGCACATCAGACTCAAACGAAATCACATGAACAAACAGTCCATTAGAAGCTTATTCAGG
>JAHWFP010009657.1:0-10611 GCA_023313725.1 Lithobius niger
AGAAAAGGGGCAGGAAGCTGGCGGACCAGGTCCTCCAGGTCACCAACCCCAAAGACCTCATCCGGTGGCAAATAAAGCGAACAGACAGTAATATCAAAGTGGAAAGAAACTCTAACTGCTACCGCCTGAAGCCTAGTGTGCAGAGGCATACTGGCGTGCGGCTGAAAGTGTTGAACCATCACTGCAACACCACCATGTGCACGTGGCACAGGGTCAACATCCAGACGGTAAACAGAATAACCTCGAACAACCGGATTATCTGACGCCTTAAAGCAGGTTTCCTGTAGACAGCAGCACAGAGGTCGCCAATGCGACAAAAGCAGCCGCAGCTCTTCGGCATGGGTCCGATAACTTTGGCAGTTCCACTGAACGATGGCATGCGCAGTCATTAGGACGGGCTGAAGATTGAATCATTCTCCTCAACTCCTCCTCTGGGCGATCCGAAAACATCCGAACCCTCACCCGAATCAAAAGATGGAGTGAAGTTCAGAACAAAGTTGTCCTCGGTAGGAGGAAAAAGTTCCGGAGAATTGGAACAGGAAATCTCTCCCTGCTCCATGGGCAAAGTAGCATCAAGATGTTGAGGGGACACAACGGACCCCTCAGCAAGCTGGCCGTTCAACGACCGTTTCACCTTCTCTCCTGGTGGCGACGTCCTCACGGGCGGTGTTGAGACTTTACCAGCAGGAGCCCTCTTCTTCGTTTTCTGTGGTTCACTCCGGGCAGGTGGAAGCTTAGCTGAAGCTTTAACCTGCCTGGGAACAGATGCAGCAGCAGAAACAGCAGCAGAAGCAGAAGCATTTGCATGCTGGGCAGATGTAGACGGCAAGGCAGCAACCGGGTCCGAAGGACCCAAAAGACCCTGCAGAGATGGATGTTGCAGAGTCAACAAAGTTATAAGCTTGCCACCGTCGTCGTCAAAGACCTGAGCTCAGCGCGTAAATCTGCTAAATCAGCAGACTCACTAACTGGGCCAGGCAATGGCGCACTGCACACCTGCGCAAAAGAACGTGTCATAGCCGGCGCCGATAGTTTGGCTTTCTTTCGGGCCTCCGAGTAGGAAAGCCCATCCTTCACCTTCAGTTCCTGCACTCGACGTTCCTCAACATAAACATGACAGTCCCGTGAAGAGGCTTGGTGCTGACCACCGCAGTTGACGCACTGCTCCGGGACAGCACAGTCAGCGCCTTCATGGGCTGCCTGAGCACAGGAAACACAGGTAGGCCTACCTTTACATGAGCCGCTGGTATGGCCGAAGCGTTTACAGCGGAAACACCGCATCGGATTCGGAACGTAACTCCTGACCTTCAAGCGCAGGTAACCGGCAGTAATGTGCTGCGGTGCAACTGGCGTATCAAAGGTCAGGAAAAAGGTGTCAGTTGGCTGGGCACCATTCTCGCCTTTCCGTGTCAAACGCCTCACAGCCCTAACACCCTGTGAATTGAGTTCGCCCAGGATGACATCATCACTGAGACCCCTCAAATCGAAGCATGTCACGACCCCCTTGCTGCTGTTTAAAGTACGATGCGGCTCGACACGCACTGGGCATGACCCCAGTGCACTCGCTTTCAAAAGCCTCTTCGCCTGACCATCGTCTGCAACCTCCACAAGGTATCCCCCAGCACGGAGCCGAGAGACACTCTTTGGATCAGAACCACAGATCCCTTTCAAAGCTTTGTGTACAGCGAATGGACCGAGTTGCGTAACATCTCGGCCCTCGCCTGTCACCACCAGGAACTTCGGGACTTGGTCCCGACTCTTACTCAAGTCTGATAACTGGGCACCAGGCCCAACCATCTCAGGTTCCCTCCTCTGGCGCTTGCTAGTGTGGCGAGGAGGGGAAGAATTTTGGGGGGAAGAAATTTTATCGGGGGAGGGGGGAAGTTGCCATGTAGAGCAAAAAGAAGTCGTGGCGGTGCGCCCTCCAAAAAAGAAAACCCTGCGCGGCACTCGGGTGATGCAGGGCCGGAAGCTGTATATCCAGGGCCCTGCACCAGGAAGCTAACACCGCCGTCTATCTCAGTGAGGTGGCAGCCTAAGCATGCCGAGAGGCGAGGCCACCAAGGAAGCCGTACACACCACCTCTGTCGATAACCCAAACAGTTCGGGTCCGTGATGCAGATGGATAGAGCACAAGCCACCTCCCCACATCGTCAGGACCCGAAAAGTCATAGCCGATTGACCTTAGGCCGGCTCGCCCAGGCCACCCGTCCTCCGGAATAAGGAGCCAAAGCCCGTAAGCCAGGATCTACGCCTCCACGGATTACTAGGTTGCAGCACACGGCCAACATGCTGGGGGATGAGGATGAAAAGCCCAGTGGCCAGAACGGGCAAATTAGAATCAAACCCAAAAGGGGATTCAAACCACCAAACATCCTCTAAGCAGCCACCCCGGGCCCGGTTTGTCCGGATGTCCCTTCACCTCTTTCCGACTAGTGCTTGCGACGGGTGTTAAACCTGCCCGCCATACACACCGTAGGCGCACTCGCAAACCGTAGTGTTGAGGTTGCTAGTGTTCATGACGGACAAAAAACCCTCCGCCATGCAGACCCTTGGCACACTAGCAGACCGTGATCTTGGGTTCCCTTTTAGTCGCCTTCTACGACACGCAGGGGTACGGTGGGCTTATTCTACCCCCAGCCCACAGGGGGTTGAATTTCTGAGGGTCGTGTCACCTGAGTTAAATAGGGAGTCGTAAAGAGTGTCCCATTATCTGGAAGAGACCTGCTTTGAACCTGATGGTAGCAACCATTCTCAAGCTTTTGGTCTGTGAAAGATAAATGGTACACCGGAGTGCATTCCAGTGACTAATAGGGTCGCTTTGAGAACTGATGTTAGTAGCAGAAATGTATGCTTAAATAATAAAGAAAATTGCTCCCCCATGATTGACGCACAGCCAAACTGTAGCTCCAGATTTGCTGGCGTTGGCCCGGCCCTGCCTACTGTGGGTGGGGAAACGCAGTCACGAAAGCCAACCCAAATGCAGCATATTAATGCGATAGGGTGAACATGTTAATTATTTTCATTGTACCAGTAAAAAAACGGGGCGTATGTTCATTTGTTGCATGGTAGCAATCAAATAGAGCAAGTGTGTTCATGCTTTGGTTGGAGCAACGAAAAAATGGCAAATGGCCAGCAATGCCAATTAGTATTAAGAAACAAAATATATGACACGTGTTGTTGATGGGAAACTGGGCAACCAAACTCTGGGCCCCAACAGAACCAAACACCAGTGTGACAACAACTGGGTAAGTGTGACAACATGGAATTCTACTAGACCGGCATATTTCACGCTAGGACCAGACAGTTTGTAATAATTCCTTTATGACTTCAAAGCACTCCTGTGACCAACAAAATTAACCAAATGGGATATAATTAGGCTTGAGTAAAAGCGAAGATTGCTTTTCATATAACTAGACTAATAGCAGTTGTCTATGTCAACAATACATGCCATAATATTTCGTTTTTAAATGATTGTTGCTACTAACCGACATTACCTTGCACAATGCTAGCCGCTCGCCCCTTTTTTCATTGCCATCATGCCAAAATTTAAAATGCTCCCCCTTTTTTCCCGATTCCGTGTAAAGAATGAACATGAGCGCCCAATAGCATTAATATGCTGTTCTTTGTATGCCTCGCCCTTTCTCATTGCTACCATGCCAAAAATCAACATACTCCCCCTTTTTTCACTGATGTCGTGTAAAGAATGAACATGTATGCCCTATCACATTAATATGCTGTGCTTGAGTTGTTTGTCACGATGAGTGCATTTCCTGGCTGCCGAACCCTCGCCTATGGTTTAGCCCACGCCTGTCTTTGAAACCCTCGCAATCGAAATATATATACAGGGTGTTTCTAAACCCTACGCACAAACTTAAAGGGTAGATTCTATGAAGAAAGGTTGAAAAGGTCCTATAAACATGTGTCCGGGAATGCTCCATAAGGGCACTACGGCTTTTAAAGTGACCCACAAAACCAGGTCCCACCACAATAACTCGGAATCTGTCAATAAGCTACAGTGATAAGCTTTGGTGTGCAGAATAACAATAATAAGGGCTATGAATCCACTGCATTGGCAAGATGTCCAGGGAGAGGCCGAAGTGGTGGGGGGGGGGGGGGAGACTACTTACCCACCCCCTCCCCCATGTTGCTGATGTTCAATGTCGTATCACGTCCCATACCAGAAATGGATTCCCTAGAAAGGGGCCAACAAAGGAAGCCTCTTGTTGCAAATCCATAGGACCAACCGGTTTTGAGGAAAATGAATTGAAAGAAAGCACTGCATGGTTTAAATTGAACAAAGAAAACCTTGCTTTATGTGATACTCAGGAACCAGTTAGCCATCACAGGTCAAACGTAGTACAACTGCAGATGTGATATTCCAGGTCCGACATCATTGCCTTTGGGTTTACTTTGTGACTGAAGTCCGAGTCATTCAAGTCCAACATCATTGCTCTTGTGTTCACTTTGTGATTCAAGTCTGACATTATTGATTTTTTGTTCACTTTGTGATTCAGGTCTGAGTCGTTCAAGTCTGCATAATGTCCGTTTACAGTAACGAGGGAATGGCCGATATTCATTTCATGTATGGAAGTGGAAATGGTAGTGCCAAGAAGCAAAACATCTGAACCAGGTTCAGTTTCCAGACAGCTGCCTTCCCACCATGAGCACGTGCGTCAACGACTAAGAGAGCATGGCATTGGCACTTTTCAGCCCCCAAATAATGATGATGGAAGAGCCAGGACCGTTCGGAAACCAGCAGTCAAAGAAGCAATCTTGTAAATGGTCTAGCAACCAAAAAGCACAAAACGAATTGATGCCGAAGTAGGGGTTTCACACACGACCGTTTGGAGAACACTGCATGAACAGCTACTGCATCCATACCATCTTCAGTGGGTACAGGCACTGCTAGTTAGAGATCACGCGCCGAGGCAGGGATTCTGTCAATGGCTATTACAGCAGTGTGCTCGGAATTCACAATTTTTGCATATGATTCTGTTTGCAGACGAGGTCTAGTTTACGAGAGATGGTATTACGAATTTCCATAACAATCACACCAGGACAGAAGAAAAACCCCGTGCAATCGTACATTCAAGGCACCAACAGACATTTCCTGTGAATGTTTGGGGTGGAATAGTAGAGGATCATTTGATAGGACCAATTATCTTGCCACGGATCCTGAATGGTGATTATCTACATTTCCTACAACACGATTTGCCTCATTTATTAGAGGAAGTTCCACTGCATGTGATGCAAAATAGCTATTTTATGTGCGATGGTGCTCCAGCACACTTCCGAATTACTGTCCATGACCTTCTGGGCAATGTCTACCCTAACCGGTGAATTGGTAGAGGGGGCCCCGCACATTCGCCAGGCTGAAATCATCACGACTTTGAAGACACTCGTCTACAACTAGGCAGTTAAGGATGTTGAGATACTCTGTGAGTGGATAGTGGCTGGTTTCGAATCGGTATGTTCACCTGGAAGCCTTGAACGGGTACAGGGGTCAATGGGACGACACACAGAAGTATGCATTGGGGTTGGAGGGGGGGGGGGTAGCACCCATTATTACCTTAACCCATGAGAAGTCCAAACAGTTGCCCGTCGTTGTATGACCGAAAGTAATTGGCCGACATTTCTACGACTAGTAAATTTCGGTGAAGTGTCCATGACTCGGGAAGGGGGGGGGGGAGCACCCACTATGGGAAGGGGACATTTCGAACCCTTACTTTAAATGGGCCATTACCTTTCACAATTTGTTGGGTGTCCCCAACTGCTGTGAGACCACTGTGATGTACTACTGACCACTGATGAATCCCCATTTTGTATCATTGATTACACTCTTGAAGTTTGTGCATGTCACTCGTACGGTTGTTATGCATTGGAAGGTTTTAAGTTGATCCCTGTGGGAACACCTTGGGGGGACTCAAAAGCCAGTATCATTGTACTGATTGGGAGCATGTGATGGAAATCCGTAGTAGTACTATGTTTGACATGTGATGGCCAACTGGTTCCCGAGTATCACATAAAGCAAGGTTTGGTTCATTCAATATGAACCATGCAGGGCTTTCTTTTAATCCGTTTTCCTCGAAACTGGTTTGTTCTACGGGTTTACAACAGGCGGCTATCATTGAAGTCCCTTTCTGGGGAAGACATTTCCATTAAGGGACTTTCAACATCAGTAACATGCATGGGGGGAGCTAAGTAGCCCTCCCCTCATTTCGGCCCCTCCCTGGCTAGATTTCATCTTGCAAATGCAGCCGATTCATATCATAGCCCTTATGACTGTTATTTTGCACTCCAAAGCTTATCACTGTAGTTCGAACGGATTCCGAGTTATTGAGGTGGGACCTTCGATGGCCACAGTTCCGTTAGGGATCATTCTCGGACACATGTTTATAGGATCTTTTATCGTTCCTTTGTATAATAGAATCCACCCTTCGAGTTTGAGCGCAGGGTTTAGAAATACCCTGTATATGCAGAGAAGGAGACAGAGAGAGTGAGATTCCACAATTACTCAATAAGTACGCAAACAACAGTTGGCATGGTGTCTATTTTATTTGGACTACTGTTCTTAGTCTCTTTGCATAAAAATATTTCCACCCCTTTGAGTAGAGCATAATTATATAACATTTAGTGGATGAGTAACCAAAAAAATAGCTCTGTGTCGGTTCCTGTTTAACCTAACTGTCCCTAGTTTGCTTAAATGAAAACCATTTTCCAGCTTTCGTCCAGGCGTAATTATGCCCTTTAAGTTAACCATACTGATTTCTCGAGTCCTTTAAAGTTGCAAATTACAAAAAAAAATAGCTAAGTAAATTTTCCGGCCCCCATGAAGGCCGGCGAAAATGAGTTTCTTTTGCCTAGGAAAATATGCAATACCTGTCAATTTTTGCATTGACAGCAGACCTCATCAAATTAGGCGGCGGACACCTTCTGAGCGAGTTTCCTAGGGATACAAAGCTGGTTTCCCCTGGAGTCTTGGACTCCTTGAGCAATGGTGCAGGTTTCTTGAAGATCTCTCTTTTTTTTTTCTCTTTTTTTTTGGGAAAAGATAAGATTCCTTCTGCTCAGAGGGGAAAGAGGGATTCGTCATGGTTTGACATTCTGTGATTGCATTTTATGATGATGGGTGGAGGATTCCGGCTAAAACATCGCCGCCAAAAAAACATCGTGGATGAAACATAGCACGGATAAAACATCGTGGAGGCAAAACCAAAAAAAATTCAAATTTCAAATTTAAATATTTAATAAGTTGAAAGTTAACTTTAGAAGGTGAAAGTTTTAAAAACTTATCTAAATGTTAAAATTTGAGCTATCAGGCGATGACATTCTCTCCTACCCCCCCCCCCCCCCACTCAAAAATTCTATTTAACAAAATAACAACACCAAGCTTATTTAAATGTTAAAATTTAAAGGGGGAAGGGGTAGAAGAGAATGTCGTCGCCTGGCAGCTAAAATTTTACATTTAAATAAGCTTGGTGTTTTTATTTTGTTAAATACATTTTTTGAGTGAGGGTGAGTGGAGAGAATGTCATCGACTGATGGCTTAAACATTAATATTTCAATACGTTTTTAAAATTTTCACCTTCTAAAGTTAACTTCCAATGTATCATACACGGCCACAGCCGTGTATATATATGATTGAAGTCCTCTCTCCAGCAAAACTAAAACTATTAATTTCTCCGTTTCTATTCAATATATTTCGACCAAACTTGGCCAGATAGTAGATAGCAACTTTTCCTAACTTTACACCAACTTTTATGCAATTCCGTGCAAGAGTAAAAGTAGGGTGCCACACGGAAATTTGAAAACTGTTCACTTGTTGTTGTTCTTCTTCTTGTGTGACACGGTTTCAGAAAAAACTACTGCACCTACCTAAAATCTGAAACATGATCTGAGCCAGAAATTTCCCTGGGCTTCAACCTTACGGGGATCACTTTTTCGATTGGTCCATCCATTCCGAAGTTACGGGAATAACACCTTTATTGGGGCCGCGGCCCTAGGCCATGCGCCCACTCTAAAGATAACTACAGCTAGAATTCACTACAAAACAACACTGCCAATACATGAACAACACATCGAATCACAATCCAACTATGAACAACGAAACATGTACAGCCCAGTGTTCACTCAGACAATGTTACACATAGCCTCATCTCCTTCCATTGTGCCCCTTCTCCGTATCGGATATGTGCTGCAACCCCCTACGGGACCCTAAACGATCATTTTGATTGTTTTACATTGTTTTAACCATTGTATTTAGGGAACAATGCCACTCAGCAAATTCCAGATTCATTCTTCGTGCACGTGTTATGTCTTTGCTAAAAAGTTGATTGTTGAACGGTAAAATGAAAGAATCCTAAATGGAAGAAAGAAGGTGGGCGGCTCCTTCGTGTAGGTTGTGCGGTGTTTGTGCTAGTGGAGGACCAAGCCCACTGGAACTTTCCCTTAATGGGAGAGAGAAGGTTGGGGCTTTCAGTGAGATGGGCTTCAGCATTGTGGGAGAAGGGCATTGTGTGTTTAATGGGTATTCCATGTGGTATTTGGTATTTTGGTATTTTGGTTTGTATTTGTAGTTGTATTTAAGTTTGCAGAGCGTACGGCTGCGGGCCAAGGCTCTTATTAAATGATCGAAAGAATCCGTGTTTCAGCTAAACGCACATAGATATAAACCAAACTAAGCTACGTTGTTAACTGGCAGCTAGAAACGATAGGATGGCGTATTTATTTCGTAAATACAGGCTTTCAGAGCTCAGTTGAATTGTTTCAAAGGGTTCAAAGGGTTTTAGCGAGCGTTAACCGCACCCGGTCATCTGCCCGACGAAGCCGTAAGGCCCTGACGAATTGTTTCGGTCACAAATTTATTTGAGGCCCTAGCCTAATGCTGTACGCCCCAATACAAAAATACTACAGGAATCCACAACGACCCACCTCACAATAACAACACCCTCGTTCAACATGTGCATACACTCATAAGACACAAATTCACTAGACCCCAGTACAATCACAGCACCGACACCACAGCACCAAACTGAAGCACACCCCCGCCATCTCTTCCCCATCTAGAGAAAGTTCCGCCGGGTCAAACAGGTCATCCCGCACCACACTAATATCACTTCTTTGACACCATGGTACCAACGCTCTGATGGAGAGTTCAGGTGAGCGACATCTTCAACTTCCTCTTCATCATTGCACACTTTCTCCGGCACTACCAGCACATTAGATGCAGACCAGGAGCTCTCTAACCTAACACTACACCTCAATTCCTGCGACCCTGCAAAACCTCGCAATCGCTCTCAGCTTTGCCACCGGGTTCTTGCCACATAAAGGTGAGAGCAAGTCACGCAACAACGGAAGCTCACGTATCCAGGAAGCCAATTCCACTCTCCACCGCATATACCGAACACAGAAAAGCAGTATGTGTTCTGGGGTATCATCTACCTGACATGTTAGACAGATGGGCGAGATAACCCAGCCAAAGTGATGTGCGTGCACACGCAGCAGCGAGTGGCCAGTGCGCAGCCTGGAGATCGTCTTCGCATCCCTGTACTTCAACCATTCAACATTAGACCGCACACAGCACACCGGGTGCACCTCATGAAGTTGCCTGCACACTGGTGTTGCCGCCCAATCCGCCTGCGACTTACCATGCACCCACCTCCCTACCAGTGGCCTCCGCATCCTGGAAGAGATCACAGGACTCACCTCTGGAGTCACTATTCACTATTCACTGCCTCACGGGCCAACCCATCAGCTTGCTCAATCCCCGGGTTGCCGCAGTTACCCTTCATCCAGCAGAACACCACCGTGCTAATGCGAGAGGTCACCCAAAATTTCCAGGCAATCAAGAAAACTAGTGGGTCAGCGACATCTAGATGTTCCCAGCACCGTCGAAGAAGCCTGTAGCTCGACAGTGAATCAGTATTAATGGAGAAAGACGGTAACTCGAGATCCTGGGCCACATCCAACGCTACCGAAATGGCCAACATTTCACACAATACACTGGAGGTGACCGCAGAAACTCGCCGCTGAACCGCCACCTTCAAAGCCGGAGAAAACTCGAGACTTCCGTAGGTTTGGGACTGGCCGACATTTTACCGTCCTCATCGTTAGGATGTTTTAAACATTTCCAGGACATTCTGACTGCTACAGTGGCTGGATTCTATATTTTAAAGGTGTAGTGCGTTTTTGGTGTCTCTGTTTATGGTCAGTTTCGAGTGTTTTTTAGTGATTTCACTGGTTGTAAACATAAGCTCTGAGCCGCCGCACGATCAACTTCGAAGTACGGAGGCCGCGAAGTGTCATCTTTTTATATTGTTTTACGAAATTTTCGCTGGTTCGGGCCTATTTGTGATATGGCGACTTCTACTGAGTCTATAACGACTCCAACCAAGATACGATCCTTCCAGAACAATTTTTTGCTTAGGGTACAAACCAGTCGTAGGATTAGGATTACTCAGTTCTTTGATGCACGATCGTTTTCCACCCCACCAAATGAGGCCATTAGTTCTCGATCTGACACTTCTAGGGATTCTCTGACCTCCTCCGCACCACCACTTACGAGACCCTCCGTTCTCGACCATTTAACAGACCGTATGTCTCACATTT